>JAJOOE010004856.1:0-19595 GCA_036250405.1 Solanum raphanifolium
AAGATACTTGAATTTTTATATTAAAAATTATGAACCAATGGAGGAGCAGTAATTGATAAACAATTTTACTAAATCATTTTTATCCTAAACAAATACTTTTGTATTTTAATTTCTGACCAAACAAATTGTAATAATGATCTTTGAAAATCTCAAAAACTTGAGAATTTCTAATATTAATAAAAAAAAACTAAAAATATGAAGACTACAAAGTTCAATATCAATAAATATTTATTTTTATAAATTATACAATATTATAAAAATTATGAATTAACTTTACATTCTCATGTTCTATCATAATAGTTATTAAAAGTTGATTTACATGACTACCAAATTATATATGCATGCTTTATTGAGTAGCATACATGTGTGTGTTGACTTTCTTTTCGGGTTCTATTTTCAAAAATATCCTGACATGAAAACAAAATAAGTTAATCATACAACAATAATAACGACAAAAATATAAAAATGAAATTAACTAATCAAATAAAAACTTTAAAGAATATTTAATTATGAGTTAAAGATAAAGGAATGATCTTGTTATCAACATTACATAATGCTCCAAAAACTACAAAAAGAAGAAAAAAAAAATCTCTATAAACTACAAAGAGAAGCAAAGAGAAAAAATCAAGCAGTTTTCTCTAAAAAAAAATTGTGATTCATAATATCATGAATTCAAAAATAATAATATTGAATGTATAATTGCAACAGAGAAAAACTGATAACCATATTAGGCATATCAAATAGTTTACCTTGTAAAATCGAATTGCACAGAAATATCTAACAATCTTCATCCTGCAAAATCAGATCAAAGAAGACAAAAAATTAACTAATAAAAGAGATAAAAGATGAAGAATAAGGAAAAATGTAAAAAAAATATAATCATCACATATGTCTCAAAATAGATTTTTATAAGTGTGATTTTGGGATGTCATAAATTTGTATATTAAATTATTTGAGGGTCATGAATATGAAAGGTTAGAGTTATGAAATTTATTAGGAGTAAAATTTATGTAATTGAAGAGGTAAGAAAATAAAATAATTGAAAGAAATAAGAGAAAAGTGCCAATAAAATCACAAAAAAAAAGATAAATAAGAATGAAGCCCTTAGAGTGCGCGACATCCACTACAGGAAAAATGTGAATTACATGAGGATTTTCCTAGGGATTAGTATGAAAATCCACATGAAACTTATTTTCCTGCAAATTTTCATACTATTCTCCAGAAAAATCCCCATGTAATTTACCCTTTTCTTGTAGTGATCACCGTTTTCATATTCAGCTTTATTATAATATATAGATATAGATGTTTTAAGTTCATTTACTAGACATCAAAGTGTGATTGCTTATTTCACAAGCGATCAAATTTTTAGATTTGTAACTGTTGGCTCACTAGAAATTGTTGTTGTTATTTTATCTATGCAGTTAGTTCTATACCTTGACCTGGAGGCGAAAACATTTTATCTTAGGGTAGATAATGACAACATATTTCTTCGTACGAAACACACTCTTATGTTTTAATGGATTGAAAAAGAAATGAAATGAATTAAGGGATGGGTTGATTATGGGCATCGTTTGATCTTTAAGCTGATGGGCTTTCAGATTATAACCTAGTCATAAGTTCACAATCTTAGAAATTGAGTGCATCAAGTGCTATGCATTTTATTCCCATTCTATTTGTACCAAGGCCCAATTTATTGTTTATCAAAAAATAAAAGGATATTCATTCTGAACAAAGCCCATTTTATTGTTTGAATTGCCATTTAGAACATACTCTATAAAGGTTTGAACTATTTCTTCTTGAGTTTTCAGATTTTATAAAACTCTGAACCCATGAATTATTTTGAAACTCTAGCGGAATCATTCCTTGAAGTTGAACTTATAAATGTTTGAACCCTAAAAATTTGTTTCTTGATTTTAAAACTCCAACAAATATTTGAACCTGTTATTCAAACAATTGTGGTTAATTGACTCTTGTAGTCAATGGAGAAAATTATTTTTTCTTTTTTTCATGTTCAGCTGGTCTAAAAAATATTTATCTTAGAAAAATAAATAAGAAAAAAGACAAATATGAAAAATAACTTATCCTCTTAAGTCTTCACTCTCCAACACACCTTATTTTCACCTCATTCCACCATATATCCCACGCCCTTAACCCCACAATATTTGTCAAAATTACATACATTTACTTTCATTCAGATTAATAATTTATTTATAAATTAAACATAAAAAATCACTTATTTTTTTAAAATACATTTTTTATGAAAAATATTTTCCAGGCACCAGTAGTGAAGTCATAATCGGATTGACGGAAGAAAGAATAAATAGTGGCCATTCAAATGGAGCGGGGATGGATTCATCAGTTTGTGGCCTGGACTTTTTGAGGCTTGACGGATTCTCTTGTTTATTTTGTCCGTCTAAAATAATATATAATATACATTTTTCTGAATTGCAAACTATATATGCTCTATACTCTAAAAAAATGTAATAGACGGCAAGGTACCTAGGAAAAACTTCATTAAAATATTAGTGACATATTCGGATGTTAATTGAATTTGTATCTTACTTTGATTTACTTATATATAAAATAACAATAAAACTTGTTTAATCAATTAATTTTTTATAATATAAGAAAATCGCCTTTTGTGATGTAATGGAATACTAACTTTTTGCAACACTTTCTTTTAAATTATTACTAAATATGTAACTATTTAATTATTATATATTTTCATACTTGATAAAAGTAAAGAGTATTTAATATTTTTTAAAAGCAAGAGATATTAAACTCAATTCCTCATTGATTCGCAACACATCAATTTTTTTTCTACCTTTTTTTTCTATACCTTTTAGGAGCATGTGCCTCTAGCTTTTTTTTTTAATCGAAAAGCTAATTATAATCCCACTTAAATTTGCAATAATACTCCCTTTTGGTCTATAATAAGTAAGAGAAATTTAAAGATTTGGATACATTCATTTAGAAAATCACATATCATATTTAATTAAGAGAATTATTTTACTAAACTACCATTTATCTCTTGTCAACATTTGTTAACAAGTAGAGAAATATTTTTTATTTTTTTTAATAAATGTTCTCAGATCAATTGTTAGACAAAGCTAAACTTGCAGGAAAAATTAACACTTGCTTAATTTTCGAAACATCACTTATTTTGAATCAAATTTAAACGGCAAAAAAATCATTTATTGTGAACTGAAAAGAATATAAAATATTAGCTGGATGGCGTCTAGTTTCAGAAAATGAGGTGGTCAAGACATCATAAAAAGTAGAACCTCAGCCTAAATGGGTATTATTAATTAAAATCATATCGTAATATAATAAATACTTCTTACTCTTGCTTTTATAAAATAATAATAGCATAAATAAAAGAAACAATAATTTAAAAGGGGAATTTGTTAGTGGAATAGTGGAGGTCATGAACGTAAAGTTGAAGGAAGAGAGGATTAAGCAGAAAAAAGAGGGGACATTCTTTCCATAATCTACGCCAAATTGTCAATGTAACACCTCTCCCTCTTAATTAAACCATATACTATATTTATTCCGTTAAACAATAGTTGACTACTATACTATTTCAGGATATCTAATAATACTTGTTCATGTTATGAAATTAATGAATAATTTTACAATTAGTTTCTAATTTACATTATCATTAGACATTATATATAGTAATTTTCTTATTACATTTTTTAAAATATTGTATTTGTTATATTCAAATAATGATATTATAAAATAAAATGGGTAATGCTAAATGGCCAGAAAATTTAAAAAGTGTATAATATCTTTATTATTTTAAAATAAACTGATCTTTTTTCCATTTTTTAGTTAAAAGGTACTCCCTCTGTCCCTAATTATTTGTTCACTTTTGAATTGACATACCTATTAAGAAAATAATTAATGACATAGTGAGTTTACTATTTTACTCCTATTAATTATGAAGTGGATGAAAAGTTCTACATTTTTAAAAATAATTAGTCATTTAATTGAGGGTATTATAGGTAAAAAGAATTTATCCTTTCTTGATTTGTCAAAATAAACAAGTAATTAGGGACAACTATTAAATGAAAAGTGAACAAGTAACTAGGGACAGAGGGAGTATTAAATTTAAAAGGGTAAAAATATTTTTAAAAAATGAAGTATTCTTCTTTGGTGAAGCACCTTAATTAATTTCACTCACTCCTCAAAAAATGGGAATGTATTCTTCTTTTTAGGCCTCTTCTCTTAATGCGTATCCAATTATAATCTACGGGAAATACCTTGCCTAGTGGCTACCTAGTTTACTCATTTTGCTAAAAAAATAAAATCCAACAGCTGCGTACCTCGTTCTACGTTTTTTACTTTTTCCAAAATTTCATGTCGATTCAAAATGATAAAACATAAAATATTTTAACTTTAAATCAATTTAGTTTTAAATAATATTCGAACAAGGCCTTAGTGAGTCATGTGTACAACTTCAATTAACTCTTTGAGTATAAATCCAAAGAAGCTTTTGGGGGGGAAAGAAAGTAGGTACCGAAAATATGAGTTTGGTAAATCAATTTCAGTATAGAGTATAGTCTTAAATGCATGAAGTTATTTTGGGAAAGAAAATAAATATGCAGTAGCTGCTAGTACACCATATATTAAAGGTTGTACTACGCCAAAGATTTGTGATGAGAGCCTTGGTGTCATTCTTTTCAGTAATGGTGAGAAAAGAAAGAGAGACAACTTACCACTGAAGCCCATTGTGGCATCTGCATTTACGGTATGTCATCATATTAAATGATTATTGGCAATCATGAACATGAATTTTACAAGGAAAAAAAAACTACTTTTATATATACTCAATTCGTTCCAATTTAAAATAAGTTTTCAAAAAAAAAAAAACTTTTGATATTTATGATTTAAAATAGGTTATATAAATATTTATATAATTATAAATTATTTTATTAAAAATATATTTTATTAAATATATCATTTTTTAAAGACCAATTTAAAAGAAAGAATAAGTCATAATTGAAAATGAAGGAGTATGAATTTAGTCCAAGCCACTTTTGTACAGTAATAAATTGTTAGACATTAAAGAGAGTGGAATTTTTTACCAAATTAAGTCATTATTTAAATCAATTCACCAAAATAATATGTTTTTAATTTTTTTTACGAAATTAGGATAAACGTATTTCTGAGTAACGTTTTAGGATATTTTTATTTTCAAGATTCAACGGACAAAAACTGACGGAGCCGACGACGTTAAATGAATAAACGTACTCCTGAGTAACATTTTACACGAGTATGTTTATTGAGAATCCAATCACGGGCCACTGAATTTAATCTTGCAAATGCAAATGGAGTGACCAATTGTGTTCAATGAGTCCGGAGCCAAAATGGCAGTTTTTTCGAAAAACAAAAAGGGCACATCAAAAAAAAAATTAACCAAAAGGGTCAGGAGCGATTTTCAATTGACAAATTGAGGCCGTTCCGTTGAAATAAATATCGCTGCCTTTGCAGCGATTTTCTAAAAAAAAAAAAACTTTTTTCTTTAAAATCGCTGCTATAAAAGCGTTTTTATAGAAAAAAAAATTAAAAGTAAAATCGCTATGGCAGCCTTTTGATTAAAAAAATAAATTCTTTTGAAGTTAAATGTTGCTATAGGTCAAATCAATTATTTATTATAATGTTGTTATGATATAAATGCAGTGTACTTACATATTTATTTTAATTTTGAATTTACAAAATACTAAATTATTTTCTTACTTTTTAAATCACTTGAATGGCAGCGAATCAACTTCAGCTTTTTTTTTTTTATTAAAATGATGCCAAAGCAATTTTATTTTTTTGTTAAAATAAAAATTCATAAGATCCCTGTCAGGGCAGCGATTTATGTATTTTTTAATTATTTTATTAATTCCTTAAAAAGAAATCGTTGTTATAGGAGCGATTTTACTTTTAATTTTTTTAATAAAAACCCTGCTATAGCAGCGATTTTAAAGAGAAAAAGATTTTTTATTTTTTTATTTTTTTGAGTTTTCATTTCTTTTAACGGAACGACGTCAATTTTTGTCTTAAGAAAATTGCTCCGTCAGGAGCGATTTTACCCTTTTGGTTGATTTTTTTTTTGATGTGCCGTTTTTGTTTTTTGAAGAAAGTTGCCCTTTTGGCTCCGGACTCTGTGTTCAATTGTCATTGTCATCTTACCTCTCTTTATTGTAGAATATTTATCCTAACATGCATGGAGGAGCAGTTGGAATTGTCGCAGAGAGTTATCATAAATGTAAATTGAGACTTTTGTAAAGCAACAAGTTTTATTACTCATTGGAGAATTCACTGCGATTATTGATTTCATGTAACTATATTTATGGTATGAGATGAGTTTGATGTTGAGATTTATGGTATGAGATTTCATGAATGTGTATGAGATAAGATTTCATGATTTGTAGGGATTGCGTTTTCAGAATCAGGAGAAAGGACACCAAGACCAATTGGCCATTTGCAGGATTGGATTCAGTGGTCCGTGATTGAATTATCAATAAACGTACTCATGAGTAACGTTTTAGGTGTAAAACGTTACTCAAGAGTACACTTATTCATTTAACGTCGTCAGTTCCGTCAGTTTTTGTCCGTTGAATTTTTAAAATAAAAATATCCTAAAACGTTACTCAGAAATACGTTTATAAAAATTTATTATTTTGATGAATTGATTTAAATAATGGCTTAGTTTGGTAAAAAAATTCAAGAGAGTGCACGTGTCATAAAGTGGCAGGGTCATTTCCTGCCTAAGGAGTAAGGTTTTTTTTTTTTCCTGAGGGTTCAATATTCATATTGGAGAAGAAAATTTTAAAAATTTGAAATATTTGAAAGCACAAAAAAAAAATGGAGAGACATCAAAAGGATAAGGTATAAGATATTTTCTAAGTTAGCTAGAGTGGCAAATGCACAAGTATTTTTGTCATTTTTTATTTAGATAGGAAAGTAATAAACAGATATTATGGGTTGGTTTTTTCTGCGGAGAATAATAGAAATAGGAAGGTAGTCATACTTATTGTTAGATGGTCCATCACACCTTCTGAGGTTCAAAATCATCACAAAAATAGTCCAAAAAAGATTAAGACACAAATAGATTTTTCGGTATAATAAAAATATATTGTATGTTTTTTCCCTTTTATTCGTTCACACCTTAGTAAATGAAGGGAAAATTACTTCTTTCTCTTTAGTTTTAATTTTATTGTTAAATAATCATTTCAAAGTATAATAAATTGGACATTAAATAATTGTATTTTCTAAGTGGAATTTAAGTTTCAAATATAATAAATTGTATAGTCTAATAAAATAAACATTTAAATAATAATATTTTGAGAAAAGTGTGAATACAACATCTAAAAATGGGTAAAAATTTCAGTCATGTACATCTGAATTGTGTTCAAAAGTAGCTCAATTTGAAAAATTGTGTGCACTATAAGTATACTTTTGATGGTGACCATAAAATCGAGTATATTTGTCTTTTATTTAATAGGTTGTGGATTGAGTTTCATTGAAAATTCATTTTAAATAGGTAAATCTGATTGAAATTGGATAATTTTGTATTGATTGAGACTTTTTGTTAAAAGAGGAGTACGAATAACAAATTTGCAACGGAAGGAATTATGAATTATCCACATAGTATAAGTGATATAATAAAGGGTAAACATCACTATTAAACGAAAGTTAAATGACAATTTTTTTCCCTTTTTAAAAAAAAGAATGAAAGAGTTAGTTTTGTCCTTCACGCACAAATCTTATATATTCTATTTAATTAAAGAATTAAATTATTTTTATTTTAAAAATATGATATTGAAGAAATATTATTATCACATAAATTATATTGGAGGAAGTAAAAGATAGTGACGAAGAGCGCGTGTAGTGAGTGGTGATGATAAATGATTGCATTTCAATATCGGATCAATGGCCTGTCTCCACATTTGGTATTGAAGAACCCACTGTCTCTATCTCTCTCACCCATTTAAGTACTCTAGTAGTAGTTGAAATTTAAAATTACATAATTTAAAATTTATGATCCTAAATAAGTTATTAGATAATTATATGTTTATAAATTATTTGATCAAGGATAAATATGTATTTTTTTAAAATTAAACTATTATTAAATATAATTTTTTTAAAAATAATTTTAAAAAATTATATAAATTGAAATAAAGAAAGTATTTAGCATTGGCCAGTGATAAATAGCCAACAGTGCCACTTTTGTTGCTTCTTTTTAAAGGCCCCTTAGCATCATATACCCAAAAGAAAAAGAATCAAGAATTTACCCTCCAAGTGAAAAATCCTTACTTTCTGATTTAATTTCTACTTCTAGCTTCCTGCACCATGCGTTTTGTGACTAACTGGAAGATTCTAAATCTTTTAACTATATTTATGGGAATTGTATTTGAAATGAATTAAATTTTTTTATTTATTTATTTTAAAAAAGAGGAATTAAATACAAAGGAGAAAAATAACAATTATACTTCAATGAGGGAACATTATACAAAACAAAAAATATATTCGTAGGACGAAAAATAGGATTGAATTATGGAAAAAATTTATTTGAAACATGTGACAACTTACAAGGGTGGCCCTGGCTCCCTATCTTCATAAGATTTTTTGGTTTCATTTGAATGCACAAATCACTACCACGATTCATTGCCTGGCCACTTCTCTCATGATCATATATATACATATATATATATATATAATTTTTAAAACAGTCATTTTCAAAAATAGGGATAATGGAGGATATAGTAGTAGAAACTAGAAAGTTCACAACACACCATAAGTTACTCATACTAAAAACAAGTGAGTTAGTAAATTGGATGCCAGCCTTCTTGTATTGAACAAAATAATATATATACTTAGTTTTCGAATTTCAAGTGCTCGATCTTGATTGAAATAATTATATATGATAAATTGACGAAATTTCACATGTGTATATAAACTTACCTCTTACTACTTCGAGCAACACGTCTATGTGACGTTTTTTTTTTATAAATATATGTAATTAACTCTAAATCCCTTACCTATTATGTTGATTATATCATAAAGCATGCTAGTCTATTGATAGCTGCTTTGCTTAAACTTATATGTCAAAGATGTTTTGTTGAAGATTGTCAATGAAGCGGCTACGCTACTTAATTAATAATCATTAATTAGCAGTGTTTCACCTAATCGTATAACAAAGTTGTGTGCTTACTATACCACATCCCTTGCTAAATTATGTAATATTAATAGCGGTCTCATTGGATATTTCTCTTGACATATTCTTACAATTTTTTATTTTATTTTTGAAACTAGTATAGGTACTCATGCATCTGATTGGATTAGCCCATTATTTAGAAAATTACTCCCGTGTAGAAAAAGGTGCAAGTAAATTCCTCTCTGAGTTTTGTATATATATATATAAAATATTATTTTGACTTTGAGATTTTTATTCAAAGCCAAAACGCAATTGAAAGACTAGAAAGAAGTGGTTCCCAGCCAGGGAGGGGACCCACCTGATATCTACAAGTTCAAACAGAATCAGTAATTTTGACTGAAGTATTTATATTAAGAAAATTATTTAATAATTTATATAGAATTGACTAAGCCAAAAAAAGGAATTCTTTTAGAAATCATAGATTAAAATTTCTAGTTCAGCTTATGACCCAGCCAATATTAACGGTTCGTTGCAAGTTCCATTTAAGAGCATACACCGTTATAAGTGATTTAATCGGAAAAGTAATTACAGGGCTTATAATAAATGGAGTAAAATAATCAATGAGCAAAAGCCATATATATAGGGCAACCAATAGGGATGGGCCGAAGGCGTTTGTGCGATTTTTTTAAGTTCAAATTTTAGATTAGTTGATTTGGATATTTTTGAATTTTCCATTTTGAGCCTTTACTTTATGTTTTGTTTCGTAGAAGGTATAACTTTCTATAACTAATATTGAGGACACCATACCGTAATGAATGGAACATAGGAGTTTGTCACTAGGTGTTTGACTAAATAAGATCATATAGATATTATAGAATATAGCTATTAGGGGTGTTCACAATCGAACAGTAATCGATAAGTCAATCATAATTTATTGGCTTATTGAAATTGGGTTATCGAATAAATAGTTGGTGAACGAATTAGAATTTTATAATTAATAACTTATCGGTATGGTGGTGGATTATTCAGTTTCTTTATAGGATATATAAATCATTACCCCGTTAAGAATTATCATACTTATAGTATGGTAAGAAAAAAATACATAGTTAGCTGATATACCGTCCAATAATTGTCTGATAATTGTTAAACCGTTATGAACCAAACAATATTATTGATTGGCTAGCAGATTAGTAAATTGGAAAACCTATATCTGGTAGGCCAAACTACTAAATAAAAATTATCCACCCGACAAACAACCTAATAGATATTTTCTCTAAAATACTCCAAGAATAGGATAAACAGTAAGAAGGGCGAAAATAAGTAAGCGGTAGGGCACTAATCTATTGAACCTATAAAATAGATAGGGCAGTAAGGCACTAATCTGTTGAACCTATAAAATAGATAGGGCATTAAGATACTAATCAATTGAACCTTTAAAATTAGACTTATTAGTATAAAACACATATAACATGGGCAGGGGTAAATAGAAGATGTAAAAATATCGGATTTTCAAATATCTAACAATTCATCATACAAAATTCTGAAAACCTATACGAAATTCAAAATTAAAAAACAAAATTCAAAGTTCAATTAATAATTTAAAATATAAATTTCAATGGAAATTTTGAATTGTCCCAAACTATGATCACCCTAAAGAAGCAGGGATCTCAAGTATGCAACATATACAAATATAGAAATAAATTGATATTACTTCTATCCAATAATAGTTGTCCATTATATTATTATAATAGTATTATTTTAGGATGTCTAATAGTAATAGTTATCTGCTTCATGAAATCAGTGAATATTTTTAAATTTAATTCCTAATTTATCTTTATAATTAATTATAGTCATTTTCGTATTACATTTTTCAACATATTGATATTCAAATGGTGATAAAATAATATCACCTTCTATTTATAAAGAAATATGCAAAGTCAATAATGAATGACTATTAGGAATATTAGGTTTAGGAGTTGAAATATATAAAGAGAGATATGTGCAAGTTTTTACGTTATATTTTTTCTCTTGGACGGCTCAAAATTCAAATGCCATTCACTTGCTACTTCTTCATCAGTTATGTATCAATTGTATAGCAGCCATTTTTAGATTATCCCACCATTCACAGCCTTGTTGATACGCAATCCGTTTCCCTTTTCCAAAACAGAAAGGTTAATTGTTTCTACTACTATTCGTCTACCCACTGACTGGGTCGTTTTTAGTTTTTGTCTATTTTCTGTGCTGGCCCTTTTTTGATTGTGACAGAGATAAATAGAGAATTTGGTAGTGGGGAAAGGAGAAAGAAATGTGATGGTAACTGCTGAAAGGCTCTTTCTGTTCTCCGCCCTATTCTTTTGACTTCACTTTCCTTTTCTTCTTTTTAGTTTTTGGCATCAACTGTTTCTGTTTGGTTACTCATCTTTGATCAATGCGAAATTTTTGCTCTCTGACGTATCATCAAAGTTAAAGTTTTGGATTAACCCATTGATTTTTATTTTTTTTTGTCGTTAAATCAATTATGGGCGTTTGTTCCGATTTCTATTTTAGTTAGAGAAATATCAAAAGATTTTATCTGTGTGGCTTGGCAAACAGCGTGCCCTGTTTTTCAGAGAAACAGAAGATTCCACTCTCTCTGCCTCTTCGATTCCAGTGATTCTCTTCTGTTGAATTTTTAATTTTCAGTGCTATTTTCCTCCATTTTTAATTCCTCGATTTGGTTGCTTAATCTTGGAATCTATACCTAATTTAATCTTAATCATCTGAGAATGTTCTTCTAATCTCTCTTCTTCCCACATCAAAAAAATATACTACCATTTGATTTCTTTAGCCAACCACTTTGGGGAAAAATTATAACTTTTTCTTCCGTCTGCTCTGGTTTGTAATAATGGGTTGTGCAACTTCGAAGCCGAAGGTGTGTCACAAATGCAGGGCCCCTTGTTCTCCGGTGCGCCGGAGCTATTCAATGCACGACGATGGCTACCATATGGTGGCTCTCACTTCATCCACTTTAGGATCTCTGAAGCTTGATCCAATGAACCAGAGTCAATCTATCAAAGACGGAGATACATCTTCTTTTGATCTTTGTGATTTCGATGAAGTGAAGAGCTGTAAAGAAGAGTTTGCTATGGGTTTGATTGAGGCAAAAACATGGTCAGAAATGATCAATGAGAAAATCCCCAAAGTGGTTCCGAAAACCCCCATTAGAACTCCACCTGGTGAGCCAGAAACTATCAATACTTGGGAATTAATGGAAGGTCTTGAAGATTCTAGTCCTCTTAAGCCTGTTCATCATGTTCGAAGTTTTTCATTCCACGTTTCTCCAAATCCGATTTCATCTCAGTATGATCTGCCTACGCCCAGAGTTAAGGATCATATCGAAGGTTCCCCAAAGCCATTGTGGGAGGAGGTAGCTGAAGATGAAACGAACTCAAGTTCAAACGACACATCAATCGTGTCCGAGTTTGATTCTGAAGTGATTTCTACATTCAGAAAAGCATTAGAAGATCTTCCACCGGCAAACCCATTTCACCTTAAACCGTTGATTACTGAAAATCAGAAGCCGGTTGCCGACGAGGAAGATCCATTGGAGATAACGGATGTGAAGAAAGAAACAGAGTACAAGGTAAGTAAAGATAAACTTGTTGTTTATTTCACAAGCCTGAGAGGTGTGAGGAAAACATATGAGGATTGTGGTCATGTTCGAGTGATTCTGAAGGGATTAGGTGTCAAAATCGACGAAAGAGATGTATCGATGCATTCGGGGTTCAAGGAAGAGCTGAAAGAATTACTGGGAAATGAATACAGTGGAGGGGGATTGCCTAGGATATTTATGGGGGGGAAATACATTGGTGGAGCTGATGAAATACGTCGAATGAACGAGGATGGAAAACTCGAGAAATTCGTAGAAAACTGTGAAAGAATTGAGGATGGCGCTGTCATTGGAGGTTGTACTTGTGAGGCCTGTGGAGATATTAGATTTGTACCTTG
Source organism: Solanum raphanifolium (assembly GCA_036250405.1). Lineage (NCBI taxonomy): Eukaryota > Viridiplantae > Streptophyta > Magnoliopsida > Solanales > Solanaceae > Solanum > Solanum raphanifolium. The sequence goes on from JAJOOE010004856.1 coordinate 13,139, forward strand.
TGAGACATGTTCAGGGAGCTGTAAAATCTATTATGAAGCAGATTATGAAGAAGATAACGAAGACGAAGAAGAACTTGAAGATGATGAATATGGCTTCCAACGATGCCCAGATTGCAATGAGAACGGTCTAATTCGTTGTCCAATTTGTTGTGATTAAGGTTGATCACAAAATTTTCTTGTGTCTTCCTTTTTTTTCCTAATTTGGTTTGGATTAATTATTTTTGGATGATGTTTGTTGTACAGTGATGAGTTTTGATTGAGTATAATATAGTCATAACCAACCATAAACATATTCCAAGCTCTGGAGTTGTGGTGTTAAAAGTCTTCTGTAATACATTTTCCAGGTAAAAACGAGAAGCTTATACAATTTTGAAATTTTCTCTTTATAAAGTAATGTATGTAGTTCATACCAGATATCCTGTGTTTGCTTAGCTTCTGCATTTGTTATCCAGTTTGACTCGGGTTCGAATTTTAAATTTTAAATTAGTATATACCGTTACAGTCAGTATTTATTAGTAATAATGTGTTCCAGTTAATACCGATATAGTAAGTAATACAATTTTTATTTAGAAAATTAACTACATATACAAAAGGATTTGAAAGGAAGTGGTGCCACTGATTTAAATATGCATCTGTCAGCCGACGAAATATAAATGCTTTGGGTTGGGTTGGTTTGTATTGATTCAACAATGCCATTTTAAAAATTGAGACTAATGTTTGATCAAATGCGTTTCAAACAAGGCAAATATTTTGTGGTCTTACTAGTGCTACTACCATTTTTTTTTTATTAAATGTTGTCTAGTGTCCACATAGGTGGCTACTTGTTTTGGTTACGTTTTCATTTCACCTAATGGCAAATTTAGAAATTTTGCTTTCGATTATTTTGATCCTTAATATGTCTATATAAAATGTATAATACTTAACTACTATAAACAGTATAATTTCATCATTCTTGGGCCCGCCATTATTTGCATCTTTCAAGGACTTGAAGTTGGGATATCTCATCCCATAGACAATTTGATCTATTGCATAGTCTAAAGTCTATGTCTTCTTCCGAACCCTAATTTTTTTTAATAATGATTGGGCTTAGTGACTAAACCTCCAACGATAACACATCAAAGAAGTTAGTGTTAGAATTCGTCATCTGATTTAAGAATAGTATTGAAATTAAATTTGTTTTTTTTTTCTTTTTGGCATTAATGATGTAGAACAAAATAATTAGTTTGATCTAGATCATTGTTGACACTGGTCATCATTCTCAATCTGAGGAACTCAATCTTACAGAACAAAGGCCTCAGATTCATGTTAAAGAGAAAGACTAATCATGCAGTCTTGGGCCGTCTATGGGCTTCTACTTATAGAAGAGTGATGGGCCAAATATTTTTCTCCCTCATAGAAAGATTGTGGATTCAATTCTTCTGGCTTTTCTTTTTCTTTTATTTTATATAGAGAATAAAGTTTGTTATAGGACTGACCAATTGTAAATAGGACAGCTGGAGGTTAGTTACAGATTTAGGTTTCTTCTTTCTAGCATATATAGCAACGCTTGTACAGTGGATTGGATTATCACGTTTTTCATTTTTCAATATCACAAGAGAAAATTCCCAAAGAGCCTTAGGGGTTTTTCTTTCTGCTTTCTTCTGTTGAATCTCTACCCTTTCAGTCATGGTTGAAACCACTGATGTGCCGAGCACTGTTGTTTCGACTGGAGCACTCGATGCTTCTCACCCTCACTACCTTCACTCCTCTGATTCTCCCGGAATGATGTTGGTTCACTCTCTTTTTGATGGTAAAGGTTTGCTGGTTGGAAAAGAGCTATTGTGATTGCTCTTTCTGCCAAAAACAAGTTAAGTTTCATTGATTCTTCTCCCATTGTGCCCCTTATCACATCACCTCAGCATTCTGCTTGGAGCAGATGCAACAACATGGTAATTTCTTGGATCCTCAACTTTCTTTCACGGGATATAGCTGAATCTGTCTTGTATTATCCTACTGCAAAAGAAATCTGGAAGGAATTAGAGGCCAGATTTGGGCAGTGCAATGGAGCACAATTATATCAACTTCAAAAGGAACTCAATGATGCTGTACAGGGGGCCAATGATATCGCAGGTTACTTCACCAAGGTGAAGAAGTTATGGGATGAACTCGACGCTCTTAATGTTTCTGATTATTGTGTGTGTGCTTGTACCTGTGAAGGAAAGGCGAAAACTGCAAAATCCCATCAGAATGGTAGACTCATTCAATTTTTAATGGGTCTAAATGAGGCATACTCAGGTGTAAGGAGTAGTATTCTGATGATGGACCCTCTGCCAAGTGTGGGTCAGGCTTACTCCTTGCTCATTCAGGATGAAAAACAGCGTGAAGTGCATGTAGTCTCACACCCTGCAGACGTTGCTTTCATGGCAAACTATCAGAAGTTCCAGAGAAGATTCACTCCTCAGAGATCTCCTCCAAATGTGGATGGACGGATCAATCCTAATTTTGACAAACCTAAGACAGGAAAATTTTGCACTCATTGTAAGCTTACTAATCATGAGGTTGCTAACTGTTACAGATTAATTGGTTTTCCCTCAAATTTCAAATTCACAAAGTCCAAGAGGAACCCAAGTTTTGGTACCACTGCTGCCCAGGTTGGAACTTCACAACTACCTGATGGTATGTCCTCTGGACAATACTTCTCTCCTGAGCAATCTTCACATCTATTCCAGCTGATGCAAGACGCCAAGCCTAGCCAACAAAATGAGCAACAATCAGATGTCAATGTCTTAGCCAATTGTGCTGGTATAATCAAACCCCTTCTCGATCCTACTACGTTTTCTTTATTCACTCATCTTGATTCACATTCATGGATTCTTGATTCAGGTGCTTCCGAGCACATGACTTATGAGTCTTCACTCCTTTTCAATCTCACTTCCTTACCCTCTCCTATATATGTTTGTTTGCCTAATTCCCATCGATTGAAAGTAACTCACAAGGGCAGTGTTTCTTTACTTCATGATCTGGTTCTTCATAATGTGATTTATGTGCTTGATTTCAAGTTTAATTTATTGTCCGTTCATAAATTCACTACTCAACTAACCAGTATCTTGATTTTCTCTTCCTTTTGTGCTATATTGCAGGCCCCTTCTATGAAGAGGCCAGTGGTTCTTGGTGAAGTCCATAGTGGGCTTTATCTTCTCAACTCAACTCCACTCCAGTCTAGCCATGTTCCCCCTTCCCCTACTTCTCCTCAAGAGGATCATTTGGTTGCTAATACTCCTTGTAATAAGTTTGTTTTAGTAGCTAATTCTAGTTCTATTTCAATTCCTTCCAAGCTTTCAGCTAATGATGTAAGCCTCTGGCACAATAGACTGGGGCATTTGCCCATATCTAATATGAAAAATCTTTCTATTTTTCACTATGTTTGTATTCATGATTCTATTGTTCCTTGTGATATTTGTTGCAAATCTCGCCAGGCTAAATTGCCTTTTCAACCTTCCATCATTTCCTCTAAGTCCATTTTTAATCTTATACACGTGGTCACTTGGGGACCCTATAAGGTTTCAACTCACAATGGTTATCGTTATTTTTTAACTATTGTCGATGATTACAACCGAGCCACTTGGACCTATCTTCTTAAAACTAAAAGTAATGCTTTCACCATTATAAAATACTTCATCGCCTTAGTGGAAAAACAGTTTAATAGTTCTGTCAAAATTATCAGGTCTGACAATGCTAAAGAACTTGGTTCAAGTTTGGTGAATTCTGATTTTCTTTCTTCTAAAGGTATTCTTCATCAAACCACTTGTGTTGGTACTCCACAACAAAATGGTGTGGTTGAACGAAAGCATAAACACATTCTTGAAACCTGTCATGCCCTTTTATTTCAGTCTCATCTACCTTCTATCTATTGGGGGGAGTGTCTTCTTACAACTACTTATTTGATCAATAGGTTTCCATCTAGGGTTCTTGATTCACACACACCTTATGAATTGCTCTTTGGGACAGTCCCTTCTTATGAATCATTACGAACTTTTGGTTGTCTTTGTTATTCCACAACTTTGTCTCAATCTCGTTCCAAAACTTGATGTGAGGGCTGTTAAATGTGTTTTCATTGGGTATCCTTTCAATCAAAAAGGATATAAGCTGCTTAATCTAGAGTCCAACCACATTTTTGTCTCTAGAAATGTCAAATTCTATGAAAATATATTTCCTCTCTCTGTTTTCGATACCTCGCTCACTCCTTCTCCCCTTCTTCCATCCATCCCTAATTTACTTGATTTTCCTGATTTGTGTACTTCGCCCATTTCTGTGCATTCATCTCCTTCCCCTTCTCCTATTCCTACTCCTATCACAGATTCTCCTACTCCTCTTGTATCTCCACCTCGAAGATTCTCCAGAATTTCTCATCCTCCTAGCTACTTAGCAAATTATTTTTGCAATTCTGTTTACTACACTGACCTTCATTCTTCTTGTTTCTCTGCTATTCCTACACCTCATTCTCTCCATTTTTCTGCCCTTTCTGCCTCCAATAGGTCTCTCATCTCTTCCACCTCTCCCATCTTTAAACCTACTTCATATTCTCAAGCATGCCATCACCCTTGTTGGCAAAAGGTTATGGCTGCTGAATTTGCCGCTCTTGAGGCTAACCAAACTTGGCAAGTTGTTGAACTTCCTAATGGTCACAAAGCTCTTCTGTGTAAATGGGTCTACAAGGTTAAGTATCTTGTTGATGGTAGTGTCGATCGATTTAAAGCTCACCTGGTTGTTCGTGGGGATGTTCAAAGAGAGGGGATTGACTATACCGAGACTTTTTCACCTATGGTCAAGATGACCACTGTTCGCTCTTTGTTGGCAGTTGCTGTCAAGAAGGATTGGAAAATTTTTCAGCTCGATGTTAATAACACATTTCTACATGGTGAATTGCAAGAGGAAGTCTATATGCGATTTCTACCTGGTTTGCCCCCGCCGAGTACTACTCATGTTTGCAAGCTCACCAAATCCTTATATGGGCTCAAGCAAGCCTCTCGTCAGTGGTATGCCCATCTTACAGCAGCTCTCACTTTCAAAGGGTACTCTTGTTCATTAAATGACTATTCTCTATTCTACAAGACATCTGTTTCTGGAGTTTGTCGTCTTGCTGTCTATGTCGACGACATTCTCTTAACAGGGGATGACCTCAATGAAATTTTTCTCATCAAGCAATTTCTTCATTCAGAGTTTAAGATTAAGGATTTGGGTACTGCACATTTCTTTCTAGGCATGGAGTTGCTCCGTGAGCCTCAGGGTCTCATTCTTACACAGCGGAAATTCACTTTGGATTTGTTGTCCGAGTTTGATTGCTTGGATAAACGCCCTGCAGCATCTCCTCTTGAACCATCCTCCAAACTTCATGCTGATGTAGGTGATCTTCACCCGGACCCTTCTGTTTATCGTCGCCTCATCGGTAAGCTCAACTATTTGACTCACACCCGACCTGACTTAGCTTTTGTTGTTCAACACTTGAGTCAGTACATGCAGACTCCCCGTGTTCCTCATCTTGCAGCTGCAACTCATTGCCTACGTTATCTTCTATTCACCACTGGTATTGGTCTCTTTTTCTCCTCCAATCCCTCTTTCAAGTTGCTTGCTTTTTGCGATTCCGATTGGGGTTCTTGTTCGGAAACTCGTCGCTCTGTTAGTGGCTATTTTGTGAGTTTGGGAGGCTCACCGATCTCGTGGAAATCGAAGAAACAACCTATTGTATCTCTCTCTTCCGCTGAGGCGGAGTATCGTTCTATGAGTCGTGTGGTTGCGGAAATCACCTAGCTGGTGCGTTTGCTTTCAGACCTCACTGTTTCTCCTACCCTTCATGTGCCTCTTCACTCTGACAGTCAGGCTGCTATTCACATTGCTAAAAACCCGGTCTTTCATGAACGTACCAAGCATGTGGAACTCGATTGTCATTTCGTTCGTCAGCAGTTCCTCTCTGGGCTCATTTCTCTGATTTTTGTCCCTTCTGCCTCTCAGCTTGCCGACGTTTTCACCAAGCCTCTTCCTGGTCATCATCATCGCCGCCTCACCTGCAAGTTAGGAGTGGTCTCACACCCCTCCAACTTGAGGGGGGGTGTTGACACTGGTCATCATTCTCAATCTGAGGAACTCAATCTTACAGAACAAAGGCCTCAGATTCATGTTAAAGAGAAAGACTAATCATGCAGTCTTGGGCCGTCTATGGGCTTCTACTTATAGAAGAGTGATGGGCCAAATATTTTTCTCCCTCATAGAAAGACTGTGGATTCAACTCTTCTGGCTTTTCTTTTTCTTTTATTTTATATAGAGAATAAAGTTTGTTATAGGACTGACCAATTGTAAATAGGACAGCTGGAGGTTAGTTACATATTTAGGTTTCTTCTTTCTAGCATATATAGCAACGCTTGTACAGTGGATTGGATTATCACGTTTTTCATTTTTCAATATCACAAGAGAAAATTCCCAA
>JAJOOE010004857.1:0-16799 GCA_036250405.1 Solanum raphanifolium
ACGGTTGCTCTAAAATTTGGGTTAGACCCATTTCCCACTCAATTTGACCCCCTAAACAAGAATATGAAGTCAGATTTTCGAAAAACGAAATGGATTTTGAGATATATGGAAATTACAATTATAGGTGTTTCCGAAGCACATTTTCAGGCATTTTTGGGGTCGTTTCAGTCTACATGTTGGGATGATATTATGTTGGTTTGGACTATGATGCTTACTTTTCTGCATATTGGATTTACTTGGTAAAAAGCATGTTTTGACTAAATGACCTTTTATGCATGTTTCAATGGTTTTCATGCATAGTAGCCATACTTAGTACGTGTGTTGTACTAACCCATATTTTCTCTCTTTTCCCCAAACTTTTAGGTTCGGGCCGTTGAGGATTCAAGCTTACTTCTCAAGACACTTAGCGTTGCTTCCCTAAGTTGGTGAGTTCTCAAGTCCGAGGACAAGACCCTATGATCTAGCTTCTATGTTTAGTTCTTTTCATATGTTGTAAGACATTGTTGTACTATCCTATTTCAAGACTTCTTATTAATGTAAGGGCTAAGTCCCATTTTTTATACTTCTATGTCTAGATGGTGCATTATGACGAAGTTAGATTCTATTTTTCATATATGAAGTGAAGTTGAACTTCCAAAGTAAAAGTTTTAAATTTTCCGTGATTTTATTCTATGATACATGTTATGATGAATGCTAAGGGCTTGTATAAGATCTCTTCGAGGTCGAATACGCCGGTAATGACTAGGGGGTGCTCTCGGGTCGTTACACATAGGCATGAATTGCTACAAGATCCAAGGATTCTGTCACATAGAAGGATTCTAGGTTTGCTTAATAACCTAAAATGAATCAAAGCATGTTTGAATAGAATAGCTTGGAGTTGTGATGTATGATCCCTTCATGTATAGCTTGGCATAGTAGGATAGGACCATAGTTGATTGCTTGGGATGGAGGATCCATACTCTCCTATGGTATAGATTGACTTAGCATTGTAGAATACATGTCATGGTAGCATGAGTTAGGTGTAGTCATGGTAGCCTATGATTGAGGATTTCTACTCTCATATGGGTAGCTTGAACTACCATTGTTAGGATGCATTCATGGTAGCTTGACTTGGTTTGGCCAAGATCATTTCATGGTAGCTTTGGGATAGAGGACTTATAATCTCCTAAGGGTAGCTTATGATTGAGGATCCATACTCTCCTAAGGGTAGCTTGACCTTGCATTGTAAGATGCATGTCAAGAGTAGCTTGAGTTAAGTTAGTCATAGTAGCTTGGGATTGAGGACTCATACTCTCCTAAGGATAACTTAGAGTTGAGAATCATACTCCCCTATGGATAGCTTGGACTTGCATGTTAGTGTGTCTTCCAAGGTAGTTAGATTAGCTTAACCTAGTTATGTTAGTAAGAGGATAGCATGGTCTAGCCTATTAGGGGGTTATTCCTTGGTAACCTTGAATAGAGCTAAATAGAATAGAGGGATTAGTCCCCACCTAGTGAATATTCATGATAGTCTAAATGAGTACTTAGTGTGGGTAGTAGTATGGGATGCTATCCATACATGACACAAGTATGACTTGAGGATAGTTGTGAAGGGTTACCTTATGTAGTATGGAGTAGCTTGGGTTGTTGTCATAGTTCCCTTCCAAGATATGATTAACTAAGGTGGTAGTTCCCTTGTCTATATGAAGTAAGCTTATAGTAAAATCGAAAGGAGGGTGAATATGACTAAGATTACTTCAAGGCTATTCTTAGTCTGAAGGGTAGTATGGGATGCCTTTCATGCATTGCACAAGTGTGTCTTGAGGGTACTTGGAAGAATGGTGCCCTTATGGTAGAAAGTCTTATGACTTAACCATGTACATAGACTATGATTAAGATGACTAAAAAGGGATACTTGACTGGTATGGTATTATGGGATGCTATTCTTGCTTTGCACTTGCATACTTTTTAGATTACTTGATAATGGTGCTATTTTTGTATGGATGACCAATGGTCAATTGTGCTAATATGATTATGACTTGTCTCCTATCCTCATTAACTATGTCCTATGTTGACTCATGTTTATATGGAGCTTATATTGGAGACCATGCTATGACTATGATGATTAAGCTAAGAATATGTTATTGTCTCTTATGCTTATGTCTTATGTTGACTAACCATTTGAGATTCTCTTATGATGTTGTGCTAGCTTTCATACTTGGTACATTTTGTACTAACGCATATTACCTACATTCTAACCAAATGTAGGGTTGGAGACTTGAGTTGATTTGGAGGCTAGGTTTCTAAGGTGCAAGAAGACTTGAAGACTTGGTGAGTCCTCACAGCTTCGAGGACGAACCCATATTCCCTTTATGTCATTTCTTTATGTTTTAGACTTTGTATGGGCAGCATCCCATGAGTTTTATTCAAGAATTATGTTAGATGGTTTGGAACAAAGGTTTTAGTAAAGACTTCCGCTTGCTTATGAAAATATTTTCGATTGTATGGTCTTGAAGAGGTTTTAAATTTTCCATACTTTTCTATTACTTATGTTATAATGATAAGGGCTCGTATTAGACCCCTTTCGGGGTCAAGTACGCTGGGTTACGTCTAGGGGGTACCCCGGGGTCGTGACACCTTGGTTGGATGCCCAAAATTCCATCTCTCTGATCCTAAATGACGGTTCACCAGGATGGTCCGTGGTCAAACCACGGTCCATCGACCAGGCTACGTCATTGAGGATTGAAAAATAGTCCCAGCCATGAATCACAGAAGGGACCTACAAACCGTGGGTCTGTCCACGACCTGTGATTCAGGTTCCGTAGGTCCAAGGCTCAATCTCTGATAAGTGATCCACTATTGACCAGTACGGACTGTAGGTCCACCCACGGTCCGTCGGTCATGGTCTTGTGGGTCAGATACGGTCAGTTATTTTAGGGACTTAAGGGTCTTTTCCGGTGTTAATTAAATCAATGTGGTGTCATTTTGCTTTCATTTAGAACCCCTATATAAGCCCTTTTAACCCCAAATTCACCCTATTTAGTTCATTTTCCCTATATCCCAAAAGAATATCAAAACTTCCTCTCAAGTATTCTCTCACTAGAACTTGAAGAAGAAGAAGATTCAACTAGGGTTTGAAGCTAAGGATCCAAATTATCCCTTTAATATAGGTAATTGGACTTGAGGTATGATAGCTTTCATCCATGGGTTCATTTCACCCATGGAGTCCCAAAATTCCTCTATTTCAAATGGTAGAATTCCCCATTTAGCTAGGGTTTCCTTCATGCACCATGGGTTCTTTTGATTACTGATTTGAATGGTTTAATTATCAATAAATATGCATGAATTGATGATTTACAATGCTATTATGATGTTATCCCTATGAATCCATGAGAACTCCGTTGTTTTCCAATTTGTGATCTCATAATATGGGTTGTTGAGTATGAAAAAAGATTTTTATTATCTAAAGCATGAAGTAATAGAATTACATGAAGTTTATGATGAATTCCCTATCTAATACTTGAATTCTAGATTTGGTGATTGAAAGTAACTTTGAACCTTGGAAGGGCAAATTGTCAGTTTATGCATGATCTTATGAATCATATGTAAATGCTTTAAGGGTTCTTTGAGAGTAAAGTGTCAATGTTGATTTTGTTGTTGTGTTGTTGAAAGGTCATTCTCATGAAACACTTACAACCATGATGTGAAAGGTTTTCTCACATATAAAGATTTCTTAGGTTGAAAGGCTATTCTCACCTAATTGAATCAATGACTAAGAGATATCCTAATGAACTAACTTGGATTGGTTGTCAAGGACATCCTTCCATGAGACATGAGTTAAGTAAGACTTAATAAGTATTCCGTGGGAATTAAGTTTAGCACTGAGTGGATATTGAAATAAGATGGAAGTCTTTTACGTTAGTTCAGTTCGGGCTTCCCATGTATGTCTCATGAGATGGAAACCTTCTACATCAGTTGAGTCCGGGTTTCTAGTAGCAATATTCGTATCCCATAAACTATGTTCCCCTATAGGTTATCTAGCTGGATCCACCTAAGCTAAGAGTTCATGGTTCTACCTTAGGCAAGTAGAACAACCTTTTTTTATGTAGGAGACACCGGGTGATCATATTTTAGCTCACATGGTCTCTATGTCAGTTAAGGCTATTCTTCCTACAATAAGAACATGATTAATGAACTATGGTTACTTAAGAAATTTTGTATATGAGTTCAAAGGTTTTAAAGATGATGTTGACTTATTTTATCCATGATTATGACTTATGATTTCTAATAGCTCACTTGATGTTTAAACTTGGAAATTGCATGCTTTGAAATGAAATGTCCCTTTTAGATGTTTTGACTGTTTTTATGCATAGTTATCATAGTTATTGCATTTTTGTACTAACACATACTTTTGCCTACATTCTTCCCCAATGTAGGGTCCAACAGACGGGGCTTCCATTATAGTGGCTAGAGGTTGGATTTGACATCTTCTCGAGCTTGGTGAGTCCTCATGGTTCTGGGATAGAGTTGTTGTTTTAGTTTCCACTTCTTGTATTTTCCTTTTTGGACATGATGTATGGGCTAGGCCCAATTTCATTCCAGTATCGTAATAGATGGATATAATCAGATATGTGTCTAGACTTCCGCTTTCTTTTATTAAAAATCTTTTTAAGACTCATAAATGTGTTTTACTCTTTAATGTTCTATTCTTTTGTTATGAAAGCTAAGTGGATTGTGTGGAGTCCTTGGGGGTTCTATACGCCATGTTACATCTAGGGGGTACCCTTAGGTCATGACTCAATTACTGTATTATCTTATTTTAGGTAGTTCTTCAAAGTTGCCTGGAACACATGGTACATCACTATATACGCAGTTCTGAAAATGATTAAGGGAAGGTCTTCTTGTTATACACAAAAACAAGTAAGTGTACATTTATATAATAAAAATTAAATTATACGACTCATGTTTAATTTGTAAAATATATTTTATTTAACAATTATCTATATTATACATCAGTTTTGTATAACTTTTTAACTGAATGATAGAAACAACAATGATGATCGATACAAAAAGAACAAGGTTGGCTTAACATTGTTCATGATTTTTTGTGTTGTCACTGTTTCTAACAAGAATTGGTTCTAAAAACTAGCTTATCATGGACAATAGCTGGATGATTCAGCATAATGTTTACTCCATACTTTTTACAATAGAATCCCATTGCATTTGTATAATATTTTTTTTATTTACTTTAATTTCTACAGCACATAAATGTGATATTGTACTATGTGAGGAAAAAGGAAAAGTACAATCGTAGCACTACATACACTTTCAGTACCATTGGCTATTATTTTAACACATAGATTCACAACTTTTGGGAAGTATATTTTGGAACAAATGATCTCTCATGAAAGACCAGCAATGCAAAGACTATTCTTGAGTAAATTAATAGATATAGGATGCATGTTGTTGTGCCATGGTTTACTGTTAATAATATATTCATTTCGGTTAATGTGAAGAAGATATTACACTGAGTACTGATTGCTGTTTCATTTAACTAACGTCGTATAATGGTATAGGATTCACTAATAGATGTCATTCACGATTCACACGCATGCAAGAAAAATATTATGAAGAACTTATACCATGTACCATTCAATGTCTGGATTCTATGAAAAGAAAGGATTTGATGTACTTTCTCACCCAAAATACAAATTTGATTCATTTGAAATCGTTTAGGTGAATGATATCCCTCAACAACATCAAGGTAGCTTATAAGTTATTATACACTTATTATTTTTATAATTCAACGGTTAGAAAATATCTTATATTTAATGTATTTGTATATAGGGATTGTAGTGTATACATTTCAGCATACGCGGAGTTCTTGATTGATGGCAATGATATTTTAGCAGGTCCATTTGATCCCGATTTAATGTATAGCAGATATACGTGAGTATTGTGAAATTATGGCATGATCAAAATTCAAGCTGAGGCAATTAGTGATAGTGAGACACCATACAAGCCAATCAGATCTCATGTTGATGTTAATAGTAGTGAACGTATCACAATCCTTTAGTTTTATTGTATTTTTTTATGTTTGTTTGGAATTTTGTATTAGCAGTAATATTTTCTAAATATCCCACTTTGACGGGAACATCATTTTGTTGGCCCTATTATTTTTTTAGGGAATTCAGTTTTACGTTTTTATTTGTTGATGTTTCATATATTATAAAAAATTTTCATGAATATAAACTGATATATACTAATTTATACTAGGGAAAAATGAGTAGTGTGATAGATTATACAATAAATTTTAGAAACTTGTACAACCTAATTGAGAAATCATTATACAAACTCAATTATAACTATAGAATACAAACTGAGAGTAAATGTATACAAATAACAAAAGATTATATCAATTGTTTTGTTAGTTTGTTCGTTAGTTTATATGTCATATGCAATTATCCAGTCCAATTGAAGTATCTAGTGGACTCCCTATTTCAGCAAATGTTACCTTTTGATTTTCAAATTCGTCAAAATTATTTACACAAAGTGAATCAAAAACACCAGATTCTATCTAAGTTGAACTTTCACAATCTTCATTGTTTTACACCTATCAGAAAATAGTTATACAAAGGGTGTACCTGTTAAATTCATTTCTAGATTTACTTGGGATTGCATACACAATTCAATACCGAATGAAACATATTGAAACATCATTTTAAAACTAAATTGAAATACCCACCATGATTATGTATCAAATACAACTCAGATAATATTCAAATGGCAAATGTGAGGCAATACTAAATCTATAAAATCACCATACACAATTCAAATAGAATCTTTTATAAGATTTCCGAAGCTGACTTGTGCCAGAACGCCTATTGTGACCTACAATGCCACAAGTACTGCATGTATTTGTCCCCTTACATTCAAACATCTCTTTTGCTGATTTGTCGGGAGACTTTTTTCTTGGTCTTTTAGGAGGCCTTTTGAATAATGGTGGCAGAACTAACTCAACCATAATATATCCATGGACTGATCACTCTGTTTTATCTGGTAATGGGTATATTGGAAAATCATAAGTCCTCAACATTATTTTCGGTTTGTATAAATTCGAACAGAACAGTTCTGGTCCTAAACTCTAGAACGTCAGAATGACTCAAGTATGTTTAAATGGTATTTCTTCATACTGAAAGCTTTCAAAAGTACACATTTTTTTCTAACGACAAACTATATAATCTCTACCTTTATCATTGACAATGTGAACATATCCCGTTAACAAAACAACCTGCAATATACAAAAATAAAGCAAAATTGATTCTTGTGTACAAATTTATACAAATATATAAATATATAGAAACCTTACCATCTGTCACACACTCATTGCTTCATTGAATTTGAGTATCTCCTAATATTTTCCAACCAAGGGAGTAAATGTGAATAATGCCTCTTTTTTTTAATACAATTCCATCGTCCAAATATCAGCCTAACTTCATCCAAAAAAGAATAGATTGGTAATTATGTTGCTGAAACTAATGTTGCATTTATACTTTATGTGATATTCGATGTCATTGACCAACCACGATAATCTAGTGCATAAATCCTAAATCACTTATCATTACAGCTAACTCAAAGTGTTCCTTTACTCATATATCAACCTTCTCTACTATTTTCATTAGCCTATCAAAACCAGATTAATTGCATGTCTTTGCCGTTGAATATAATACTTGACTTAATTTTGTTGGAATTTTCGGTACCTTGTATAAACCTTCTTCCACAAGTGCCACATAAAAGCATAGTGTGGCACATCATAATACAGTTGTGTAACAACTTTTATAATGCTCTCTTTCCTATCATACACTACACACATATTGTTCCTTTCCCCATACGATTCTCTTCGTTGTTCAAAGAACCAAGTCCAAGAGGCATTATTCTCTAAATTTAAGATATCATATGCTAGTGAAAAGATATGTCTTACACATACTTATTTATACAGTCACAAAATTGCATATTACAAGTATATATAAAGAGTTATGTATAACCGTCATTCAGGATTCATATACGTATATATAATATTAAATACATTTTTATATACCTACACCGTCTGTCGTGCTTGCTGCTACAAAATTTCCATTATAAGGTCCTTGGAGGTGACTCCCATCAATTACAACTACTGGCCTATAATGGTCAACTACTTTTATGAAAGGATACAATGCAACAAATAGGTACAAAAACCTATCTTCATCCATTTTCTTCAAGCGTATATGGGATCCTGGATATGTAATACCCATAAATACTCAGGTAGTTTGCTAAATGATCCTCCAGGAATCCCCCTAAAAGAAATCAAATCCCTTTCTTTACCCGTCCAAGACAGCATGTAAGTTATATCAACACAAAGATCCATCTTCATATCTCTATTTATGCCAGTAGGTGTGTATTTCCTTTTATGATCTCCCAGTTTAGGCTTAAGAATTCCACAAACTAAATTGTTTGTTACATGTTGTTGTGAATACATCCTATCTTTTAGTGAACATATATGTTCAGTGTTGAATGATCTTATTATAAACATTCTTGATTTGTTCTGAGGCCTTCATTAACAGTCACACTGATTGAAGAACCACACAAATGTATAACTACACATAACATAAAAAATATATTAAGATAAGTGAAAATTATACACCTAACAGTAGTTGGAGAAATTTTTACAAATGATATTACCTGATTAAATTTGACCTCTTTGTTTTAAACTGAAATGGTTCTGCAGTTGTATATTGTTCCATCACACATTTCAATATAGCTTTATTATTGTATACCTGATCTACCTTCACCTACTTATGTGATGGATCAGTAATCACCACACTACAGTTATCCCTTTGAAATCAATCTAGTGGATTTACAATTTTTGCAACTGCCAGTTTATGTTTTTCAAATTCCTCAAGACCAATTATACTAAGTGATCCAAAATACAAGCATCTACCTTAGTTGAACTTTCACAATATTCACTGTTCTGATAATACCTATCAGAAAAAGTTATACAAGGGGGTTACCTGCTAAATTAATTTGTAGATTTTGTTAGCATTTCATATACCCGCACCCACATCTCATTTTTTATCACCATCCTAGTATTGCACTGATAAACCTTATATTCAATTTTTAGTACCTTCGGAGTCACATCCACAACTAGTTGAGTTGGAATTATATTAAACAACTTTGTATAAGAGACATTTTCTCTAAAAACAATTCATTCAATAACATAGTGAACATAATACTTTGCATCATCCCATTTTCCAGAATGCATTACAAAAATAGCTATTGAATACATTCCCGTATACAATTAAATATTAGTATAAATAAGTTGTTATTAATCCATTTATACATAAACTAATTAATACACCTTGTCAAATCGAAATCAACTAATAACAACTAATTTAAGCACAAATCAATTCTTCCAACTATTTTATACAATTACTAACTGAAATGGCTCAATTATACAACTACATATATCAAGTCTTTATTTTTTCGAACATTAATTTACACAAACACTAACTCTAGATAAACTATAGCTATCAATAAAGTATATATATTCAAATAGCAATTCTACAAATATTATTTTATACACTTTTTCAAGTCGAAATCAACTTATTCCAACTAATTTATACAATAGTTAACATAAATCAATTCTTCCAACTTTTTGATACAATTAATAGATCAATTATACAGCTACCGATATCAAGTCTATATTTATACGAATACTAATTTATACAAACACTAACTCCACATAAACTCTAGCTATTAATGAATTATGCATATTCAAATAGCAATTTAACTAAAACTAATTTATACAAATACTAATTTATAGAGACTCTAACTCCACAGAAAACAATTGAAATCCAACATTCAACCAAAGCTCTGATCATCAATGGAGAATTTATACAATTATAGTTTGAAATCAATTCCAATTAAGAAGTTTATACAAGTATGTATATAAATTCCTCATTAATAGATGAATTTAAATACAATTGAAACAATATATTCAATTAGAACACCTAACTACCAATCCATTCAACAAAAGTTCCAGAACACCAAACAAAAAAGAGGTGAAATTCATTGTATTATGTACCTATTGTATAATCAACAATGAAATAAATTGATTTGTTGTTGAATTGAATTTGTCGATATCAAGATCTCAAAAGAAAAGTGAGTTGCCACCGAGATTAGATCGGATGTACGAAGATGAAATCCATTGGTTTGTACGAAGAATATATAATTGGTATAAATATCTAACAAACTAATATTCCATTAATTAAGGAATTTTATACCTTTTCTAGCAGAGATTACCACCATTAGATTTCCAAAAAATTGAATTCAATTTTGTATAAAACTTTAAAAATAATTGTATTATACAACCAATCACCGTTGTAGCAACTCTAAAATATAGCTACAGTCAGTTATTATGGAAACTTTAGCTAAAGAGAATAATTGGTTTTAATTATGGTAGCTATATGTGAAAGTTGCCCTATTACATATGACTTATTGAGTATTGACAATTCAACTGGGTGTCAAAAAAAAGAAAGGGTACTGAAAATTTAACAGTATCTCTATCTTAGTTAACAAAAGGTTACACCTCAAAAACAACCATTCATCTTCAAAGTATTAGGGCACATATTGAGCTTGTCTTTTTTTTATTCTATTTAAAATCGTCATCAACTCATCTTAATTTGGATATGTAATAGCTACCAACTCATCTTCAAAAATTTCTTCTTTAGTTGTCTGATACATAATGGAAAGGAGTAGGAAATTTAATGGAACAGTAAGAAAAATGACATTGGAAAAATGATAACCTAAGGTAAACATTAGATAATTAAGATTAAGTTATATTTCATAGATGAAAAACATTACAAAGCAGAACATTACAATATATAGTATCTTTAACCCTAGATGACTCACTATGCTCCTCCTTAACAGATAAGGAAGGTGAACTACTTTTTTGCAGAAAAGGTAAAAGCACTAGGTAGGGACACTTCAGTAATTATGGGTTCCGATGTGTAAATTACATAACTTGAATACAATAAAGTAAAAGCGACTAAAATATCTATCCAATTAATGGTCACTTAACAGAATTAACTACTGGGTATCACCATGCAGGCTTGATAACGCTCAACTACTCTTCATCCAATTATAAGTGTAGGCGGTCGCTAAAAAGTATAAACCCAAAAAAGATTTGGGGTCGATCCCACGGGGAGTGATACAACAAGGAATTCGACTACGAAGTAAAATGGTGTTCTAATCATTTGTAGATGTAGACATTTTTGAAATAATAAAGTAAATGACTAGGTGTAATACCCCGAAAAGTAGTAGACTAAACTAGAGCATTACGTGAGAGTTTCAGAGTTTGATGTGTGGGTTAGAGTCGTCGATAAGACCTCTCGTACTTATAATGAAGGGTTTAGGGGTCTAACATCAAGGAACGACTCCC
Organism: Solanum raphanifolium; assembly: GCA_036250405.1. Taxonomy (NCBI): domain Eukaryota; kingdom Viridiplantae; phylum Streptophyta; class Magnoliopsida; order Solanales; family Solanaceae; genus Solanum; species Solanum raphanifolium. The sequence goes on from JAJOOE010004857.1 coordinate 11,459, forward strand.
AAAGGACCAACCAAGGGTCCTTAAGAAGGAACCCTAAGTCAAACCCTCAAAAACTGCCCCAAAGGGCCACCAACGGATGTCAGCTACGACCATTAGGTGGACCCACGAATCTTGGGAATGGGTCATGGGTTAAGGCCCCATTTGAGGAGCTGCAGACCAGCACCTACATGTGTGCAGCATACCCTGTAGACCCACCCACGGTCTGTGGGTCATGGGCATGGGTCGTGCCTACAACATTGTCCAACGTCAGCCATGGTGAGAGTCTTTAGGTAAATTCCTATTTTAGTTAGTTTATTGTAGGGTAATTTTATATTGTTTGAGTAGACCTATATAAGGGGTTTAAACCAATAAGTAACCCTTTACACTTCATAAATCCCAAATTCAAAATCATAACCAACTTTCCCCCAAATAATTCTCTCTGTCAATCTCCATAGAATAAGAAGAAGAAGGTGAAGTCTAGGGTTGAAGGGGCTGTATTTTCTACTCAATTCCGTGGAGAATCTTATATAATGTGTGTTATATTTTTCATCTATGGGTTCTTCCATCCATAGAGCCCCCTAGATTTCCCTCAATTCTAGCTAGGGTTTCTTCCTACATTGTGGGTAGTGTTGAAGCATGATTCCAATTGAGTGGATACTACTTAATTATGATTTATTTAGCATTTAATTATTATATTATGATGAATTTATGTGATTTCCATGATTAACCCTAGTCTAATTGATAGAATTGATATTATGTGGGTTTATGCCATGAGAGGTAAAATTGAGGATTCATAGGTAATCTTCTAAAATTAATGTCATGTCTAGTAATTGTTCAAGATTAGGAACATATAGACATGAATTGAATTAGAATAATGTTAATCGATGGATCTTGACTAGTAAATCTTGATGTTGAACCCTTATGATAAATTATGACTAGAATCACTTGATAATGAAAAATGTGATTAGAGTGCCTTGAAATCTAGGTATGAATAAGGATTGTAAGAAGTAAAGCTTTGAGTGTAAGCTTTGTAGTCATGAATGTTGACCATTAGGGTTTTGAGAGTAAAACCAATTTGATGAACTAGGTATGTTAAGGCTTTGAGAGTAAAGTATATATGATAATAGAAGCTTAATGGATACAATTATGGTGGAAGAACTTTACCTACCTAATCTACCTCATGAATGCTTGAATGTATGAAGTGATAGAATAACTTGAGTTATGATGATATCCATGTATAATGTAGAATTCTAGATATGATAATATGCATGAATATGATATGACATGAAAGGTTCTCTCACATACACTGATTCTAGGTTAAAAGTCTATTCTCACCTAAAATGAATTTAAGACCTAGGACTATGAAATGTGATGAGGCTTGTGGTGATTCACCTAAAAGACCTTTACATGGTAGGAATGTGAGGTCAGTTCGCTTGCTCTAAATTATTTAAACATGAAGTGATTACCCATGTCATGATATGGTGAGTGTGAGGTGATTACCCTTTATGTAAGTATGACTCCCAAGGCAAGTGGTGATTACCCATTAGCCTTTAGGTTGCTCATGGAGGCGATTATCTATGATCCTTATGTGATGATGTGGAGACTAATACATACATTAAACATTAAAATGAATATGGAGGTGAATACTTATGATTCATTAGTATGTATGACTAGAGGTAATTACCCTTGTCTTTATGATTCAGTAGTATGAATGACTAGTGGTGATTATCCTTTTCTCTATGATTTCATGATATGTGAGCCTTGAGGTGATTCCCCTTGTCCTTCATGATGAAAAAAACATGTATGCCTTGAGGTGATTCCTCCTTGCATTTATGAACATGAGCATGACTTGTTTGGATTGTAGATTGGTAGGCCCCTTCAATACATGCATGACTTGAGTTGATTCCCCATTTCTTTATGATGTTACGAGATGATAAACATGAATAATGAACCTAAAGAGTCTAGTTTAGCATGGGTAGGATTATGGGGTCTTGTTCATGCATGGCACAAGCTTGCCTTAAGGTTACTCATGAAGTCTTTGTCTTATATGATGTATGGTTAGATAGGATTGTGCTATAGTTGCCTTTCTCGTTATGTTATGATTGTATAAAGGTGAGACATTCCCTTGGTTATGAAGTAAGCTAAGAATGAGACCAATGAATGGTAAGTATGAATATGGTGACTTCAAGGTTATGCTTAGTGTGAGTGGTATTATGGGATGTCATTCATGCATTGCACAAGTATGCTTTAAGGTTACTTAGGATTATAGTGCTCTTATAATATGAAACCATAGGTCTTGACTATGCATATAGACTATGATTGTGATGACTAAAAAAGTGGATACTTAGCTTGGATAGTATTAGGAGATGTCATTCATGCATTGCACAAGTATGCTTTGAGGTTACTTGAGAGTGGTCTTATTATGATATGAATGACTAGGAGTTGAATAATGCTTATATGATCCTTATGTTGAAGACTTTGCTCATTATTATAATATTGTATCTAATGCTTATAGTTTATGTTTCATGAAGTATTTCATATGATTGCGGATTTTGTCTTATATCGACTAACCCTGATATTATGCTAGCTATTATATTTAGTATATTTTGTACCAATGCATATTTTATGTACATTCTAATCAAATGTAGGGTTCGTAGATTTGAGTTCCAATCTTGAGGATAGGTTTCTAAAGAGCAAAGGTGTTGAAGATTTGGTGAGTCTGCACAGCTTCGAGGAAAAAAACCCACTATTTCCATTATGTCTTTTATTTTCATGTTGAGACTATTGTATGAGTTGTGTTCCAAAGGTTTTAATGCAAGTTGAGTTTAGATGATTTGAGACAAAAGTGTAGTAAAGGTTTCCACTTGCTTTTATAAAAGACTTTGATTGAATGGATAAAGTTTTAAAAATTTCCGTACTTTTCAATTATCTTATGTTATGATATGCTAAGGGCTAGTATGAGACCCCTTCGGTGTACCCCTAGGTTGTAACAAACTTGGTATCAGAGTACAAGGTTTAGAATGGTTCTAGGATTGTCGCAAACCACGTCTAGTAGAGTCTTGTTCATAAATATGAAGCGCACCACATTTATGATTAGGAGGCTATTGGAAGTTTAGGAAACTTCATTTCTTCATTCTCTAAGTCGTGCCATAGAGTTTGGCTCTAGTAGGTCCTTCTACTAATCCGTTCCCTATGGTTTTTCAGGGTATGGCTAATACAAGGGAAAATGCTAGGAAAGATGAGGAAGGCAATGTGGCTCAAGGGGTTCCTCTCCAAGTTCCACCCCAAGATCCTTCTAAATCTCTAATTGACCGGGGAGAATGTGACACATGTGGAGTTTAGGTCCACTTTTCAATTGTTGGCTCAAGCTGTGACGGCTCAAGTTAATAGAGAGATAGTAGCTCCGGTGAACCGTAATGTGAATTCCACGGCCTTAAGAGTAAGGGAGTTTATTAAGATAAAACCTCTGGAGTTTCATGGCTCCAAAGTGGAGGAGGATCCTAAGGAGTTTATAGATGAGGTTTATAAGATTCTTGATATTATTGGGGTGACTTTGGTAGAGAAAATAGAGTTAGCCACTTTCCAATTAAAAGGAGTAGCTTAAATATGGTATGGTCAATGAAAGGAGAGTAGACAGGTAGAAGCGGGTCCTATAGAATGGGAGGTGTTTGAGAAGGCATTTCTTGATAGGTTCTTTCCCCTAGAGTTGAGGGGGACTAAGATGCAAGGATTTACTAACCTTAAGCAAGGTAGTATGAGTGTTCAAGAGCACTCTCTAAAGTTTACTCAATTCTCCAAGTATGCTTCAACTTTAGTAGAGGATTCAAGGGCTAGGATGAATCATTTCATGATGGGAGTGTCCGACTTAGTACGAAAAGAAGGCCTTATGGCAATCCTTATTGATGATATGGATATATCACGTCTTATGCATTTTGTCCAACGAATTGAAGAGTCAAAACTCGAGGAACAATCTAGGGAGAAAAAGAGGTCTAGCTTTGATGATGATGAGTCTGATGGACATGGTCACCCTAGGTTTAGAGAAAAGTTCCCTATGCAAAGTCCATCAAGTACTCTTAAGTTTAACCAAAAGAGGGTGTCTAACCCTAAGTCTCAAGATGATAGTAGTGAGATTCTATTGCCGGGATATAGTAAGTGTGATAGAAGGCACGAGGGTGAATGATTAGCGGGTTCTAATGTTTGTTTTGGTTGTGGTGAGTTAGGCCGCAAGATAAGGCATTGCCCTAAGTTGGCTAGAAATAAAGAGGATAATCGTCGTAGGTACCAACCCTACCCTTCCTCTGGTCCAATTGGTTTGGGTGAGAAGGCTTCAAGGAAGAATCGATGATAAGCTCTCCAATCTAGAGGTGAACAAAAGTGATCTCCTTATGTTGCTACCGATATGTGTTTTATGGTTTATCTAGATTCCGGTGTTGCTTGTCTTTTATGACTTTATAAACTTGATATGTATTAGACTTTTTGGTTGTGTTCAGTACGAATGATGGTTAGAAGAGTTTGTATAGGTGTCACGACCCGAGGGCACCCCCTAGTCATAACCGGCGTACTCGACCTCGAAGAGGTCTAATACAAGCTTCTTAGCATTCATTCATCGCATAGACATTAAAAACATAATAAATTTAAAACTTTCTTTACCAAGAAAACATTTATTTAAAAAAATAGCAAGCGGAAGACTTTCTAGACTTTATACATGATGTCTCATAACCATCTAATACTTTAAAGTACAAAATTCGGGACTAATCCCATACACAACTTAAACAATACTAAAAAGACATAAAAGAACATATGGGATATTGTCCTCGAATATATGAGGACTCACCAAGTCTTCATCTTCAACACTTAGAAACCTATCAAATAGCCATGACATGTTACCATCTCCAAATCCCTACACTTTAGTCAAAAAGGGAAAGAAAGGGGTTAGCACAATTAAGTACTAAGTATGGAAGCCATGCAAAAACATGCTAAAAAGGACGTTTATTGGAGAAACATGCTTTTATGCCATTTGGTAAAACTTCATGAAAAAAAATACAAGTAAGCCTTTTCATCATTTCTTGACCTCTATCTCAAGTTACCCAAAGCCACACTTAAGTGAAACAGACCGCCCATACAATCTCTTCATATACACCTAAGTATTCCTAAGGGTTACCATAGATAAGGAAATTTACCATTACAATATAACATACTAAGTCAATGTTCACATATAAAACCATAGCCAACCGTATACATACTCAACATATATTCATATACAACCCATGCTTAACTTTAAAGGAACACATGCCATTTCATTACCATAGGACCTCTACCTAATATAACCTTAAGACACACTTGAGTAAGACAAGAAGTGACC
>JAJOOE010004858.1:0-18788 GCA_036250405.1 Solanum raphanifolium
ACTACCAAATTGGATATTACAAAGTGATATTGACTTTATATTTGTTAGGATATATACTATTAATCATATGTTAAGATATAATATTTAGTATAGAATAAATATTTATTCAGTTTTAATAGATCATATATTTACTTATGGTGTCTGTTTACTTATATAGTAAATGATTTAGTGTATAGAGTTTTAACTTATACACAGAGGATTAAATCATCGGTTCTTATAAGTATAAAGTTTTTTTGTTCACAATCTAGGATAAAAATTGGACATGACATCGGTACGATTGTAGCACAAGATTCTATGTAATTTATCTTGATTGTGGAAGCGGTATAGTTCCAACTTCTTATGCTAGTGCATTTTGTATGTATTGAATGGGACCGAGTAGAGATAGTTGCTTTAGACTGACTGACAAAAGCATATTCTCTAAACTATTAAATGCACTTATATTCTTAATCCTGATATAACTATTATGATCTGTATATATGAATTATCGTTTTGATTTATTAAAAGGTGAGATTCTGAGATGAGTTAATATGCCTGGTAGATTGGATGATAATAATATATATTGGTGAAATAATAAGTTAGTTGATGGAATCCATGTCTCATTAGAGAGATTGATTGATATGCCTTTTGAGAAGCTTATAAATTTCCATTGTGTCAAACCTTGCAAGTGAATTTATGAATCCGACACATGAAATAAGTTAAGTAATTCTCTAAAGGAAATTAATCATTGAATTAAATTCGTCAGTAATTTAATTTATTGATTAGTATCTGTAATCTTAACATGAGAAATTACATAAGTGTTTAATGAGGAATTTCGAAATATATATAGAGGAGTGCAATTACGAATTTCTAGTGGAATGATTTGTAATTTATAATGGTAAGAATAATTCAAATTAATTATTTGAAATTATTTCCATAATAGGAAGTCTCAGTAATTAATTTTGTGATCCCTACAATGCCCATATTTAACTAGAACTCAAAATCCTATTTCTAAGGAAAAAATAGAGGAAGAGCGTTAGTTTTGGTTCAACAAAAACGAACGTGTGTTTTTCTTCTTTTCAAGAAAAACTGGGTTTTCTTCTCCTTTTCGGATTGGGAAGAAATTTCTATAAGTAGGGATTCTCCTAACCTAGAAGATGAATTAGTTTCTATCATACTTGCCCACCCAAGTATTGAGAGAGTTCGAAGGTGAACTTGGGATCATTGTAGAAGACTACATAGCTGTTGTCTATCTTGTGGATTCCCTTGAAGATCTGTCGGAATTCGTTGAAGGTATCTGCTCACGCTTCAAGAGGTAATTCTTGAATTAAATTTCAGCAAGTTTATGTATTCTAGCATAATTATATATGTTCTAGTATAAACAATTTGATTATCTATTATTTATATAAGAAGTATGATTTTGGGTATGCTTTCGATGTGCATATAATTTTCCAACAATATTATGTTCCACAAAGTTAATTATAATATGTACTTCCTAGTTTATGTGCACGTTTAAGTGTACATGAACTGTAGCGCAATGTGTAATTTCTTGCTAGAATATATTCTGTCCCTTTTAAGTCAGAGAAATTGAATTCACTTTAATGGATAGTTTCTCAGAATAATGCGTCTAAAACATAATTGATTTATTGACGATTTTCATCATCATACGTAAGATTTCGAGGTTTACTAGATCAAATTTAATTCTTTTATTTTTTTAAAAAGTGGTGCAATCTGAAAATCTGCTACTTATATTTAAGATTTTTTAATTTTTTTATTCATAGTAAATTAATATATTTTTTTATATACGCATTCTTTTTTGAAAATTTCAAGATGCGGATCTTATATTATACTAATTCTATAATCCTTTCATCTAAAGTTTATGTAGTACAAAAATTTGCCTTTGAAATCTACCAAATCCTTTAACCTAAAATTCCTTTTTTTTTTCATTGCATTAGGCACAAATTATAAAATCGTATATTTGGATCCAAATTGTATATATATATATATTAAAAATTTACTAAAACAAAAGTATCAAATATGAATTTATAATATTAAATTCGAAATCCACATCCAGAAAACTAGCCCGGAAAACTATTACCGAATGATGTAGTGCAATAGATGAGTTGCTCCTCTCTTAACCAATATAAAAAAATCTTTGGTTGGGAATGCTTCCTCCCCAATAGGACTTTATGTGGTGTAAATCCAAAATAATCCGAGTTCACTATGAATATCGAACCCCAGATAAAAAAAAATTAGCTCAAAAACTGATTTCAGGTGATCATTATCGTGAAGAATGTCTTTTTGTGCTCAAGTGGAATGTGTAACAAAAAGTTTCTATAAAGGCTGAAGCACTGCAAGTTGCCAACAAAAGTGTTTGATTTGTTAGGTTTACAATTCTAAAAATAGAGATGACAAATACCAATAAGCTTATCTCACCCTACAATAATCACTTGTCACCCAATCACATCTTACGCAAGTAGTAGTTATAATTTACGTATTTCGTAAATTTTAATATACTATATTTTATATATGTATTAAAAATATTCACTAAATGTGTATACAAATTAAATTTAGAATCAATAAATAATCATTGTTTATCAAAGTATGTAAGGAATTGAATATATATTGAGAATAGATCCGTTGAAGATGGTTCAAATATAATCTAACTATATTTTTTTGTTGGTATACTTTTGTATTAACATATTCAATTGTTATCAATGTATTTCGAATCCCAAAATAAAAATTAACGAATTACATTTCTTTTTTTAGGAAATAAACCAAGAATATGATTCCTTAATAGTTTAGAATTTATTTATGGTAATTTAATTATAGAATTTCTAATTAGTTTAGGGTTTGTTATTTATACTATTTAGTTAATTGTGTTGAATTAGGATTTGTTAGTTGTAATTTAATTTGGTTTTGTTAGTATTATAAATAGAAGAGGCCTTTATTACATATTTTCAATCTTAAGTCTCTTACCTCTTATTTGTTCACTACATAGCTCATATACAGAATCATGGCACCAACAACAAGACGTCTTGATGGTGATTTTGGGTATGAAAAAGTATTCTCTTCTCATCTTCTTGATGATGATTTTGGGAATGGAAAAGTATTCTCTCAAAACAACGAAAATAATGGAAAGTTGGAGGGAAAGAAGAATGAGTTAGGGGAGGAACTTAAGGAGAAAGACAAGAAGAAGAAAGAGAAGAAGAATCGTGCGGAGCAATCTTGGGAGAGACGGAAGATGATTCGTGCGGAGCGATCTACGAAAGAGAGGCAGAACATGCAGTTTTAATCATAGTTATCGAGTTTAATAAAACTATTGAATTTTTTTATTTTTTTTCGCTTTTTTGCTTGCTGTTTTTAGTGTGTTTAGTTTGTTGCAGTTAATTGCTTTTTTGCTTGCTATTTTTTGATTCGTTAGGTTTACAATTCTAAAAATAGAGATAACAAATATCAATAAGCTTATCTCACCCTATGATAATCACTTGTCACCCAATCACATATTACGCAAGTAGTAGTTATAATCGTATTTCGTAAATTTTAATATAGTATTTTATATATGTATTAAAAATATTCATTAAATGTGTATACAAATTATATTTAGAATCAATTACTAATCAATGTTTATCAAAGATATTGGATTGAATTCTTAAGCAAGCATAAGGAATTGAGTATATTGAGAATAGACCAGTTGAAGATGGTTTAAATATAATCAACTGTATTTTTTTGGTGGTATACTTTTGTATCAACATATTCAATTGTTATCAATGTATTAACTATTCAACTGATACATTTATATCAATATATTCAAGTGTATCAGTTGATCGTTATATTTTTTATGTCAATGTATTCAATTGTATTGTTTCTTGTTACGCATTTGTATTCATATGATTTTCCTATTGAAAGGCAAGTACCAAATGCACTTCAATAGTTATAAAGCCCTTAAATTGTTAAATATTTATATTTGCATCAAATTTTGTATTTTGTATTCTTATGTGTTTGTGTTGAAAGATAAGTACCAAATATATATTTTGTATTGTATTCATATGTTTTTTGAATTGAATGATAAGTACTAACTACATTCCACATGTGTATACTTTTCAAGAGTTAGAATTTTTATATTTTCTTGTTTGGATTCAGCTGTTAAATAATTATATTTATATGCATTTTACATTTAGGTATTAAAAAAAATTGATAATTTTTACGAATACAACAACACGTTTGACTCAAATGAAAATAATAAAATCACACGCAAATAAATACATCAAGAGATTTTAATGCATTAGATATATAAAAAGACTTGATAATTTTTTACGAACAAAAATGAAAACAATATACATTGACCATAAATGAATATAATAAGAAAATTGAATACATACTTAGCTTATTGGTATTGAATATAAGAAAAATTATCAATATTTATGATCACACACGAATATAACAACGTGTTAGAATAAAAATGAAGATACAAGAAATTTGGTAACATTTGAATACAAGTAAGTCACAATGAATACAACGATGACACAAAATGAATAAAAGAAATTTGACAGATTTTATATTTAGATTTTGAATTCTTCAGAATATCAATGAAACATATACATTTTAGAGTCCAATTTGAAATAAAAATATTTTTAAGGAGTAATTTATTTTAATTCATACATCTTTTACTTAATTTAATATATTTGTATTTTTGTAGAAAATCACAAAAAAATATAATTGGATATAACAAATAGCAAACTAAAAATATAACTGTAAATTATAAATATTGAAAATATAGTTAAGAATTGTTAATTAAAATCTAATGTTAGCTATTTTTTTATAAAAAAATAATCCTTTTTTTAACATATTCAAAGTGGTAAAAGGCAAGTACTACACTAATTCTAACCTGACCAAATTTGTCCTATCATAATAATCTCAAATCTCGTGAACTTGAAGCCCTACAATAGTTCTTTTCCATAATAACCTCATCATATTTATCTATTTATCGTTATTTTCTATGTGTTCGTTTTTATAACTTTAGTATTTCCTCCACTAATTACTTGTCTAATTTCTTTTTATTTGTCAATTTTGATAAATCAAGAAAGAACATTTTTTTTTTACATATTATACTCTCAATTAATTACTTTGGAAAAGGTAGAACATTTTGAAAATGTTAAATTTTTAATTCATCCACTTCATAATTAATAAGGGTAAAATGATAAACTCATTATGTCAATCTTTATTTTCTTAATAAGTGTGTCAATTAAAAAAAGAACAATAATTAGGGACAGATGGAGTGTTTAGATCAACTAATTTTATTTGATAATTATCGCCTTCTATCAGCAACAAAATAATAACTTTAGTATTTAGGTCCATTTATATATTTATCACCTTTTATTAGTAACAATTTGCACTTGTCTTTATTAATTTTACGTGATATTTATAATTTTTTATCAACAACAAATATGAAGTAGCTTTATCTAATTTTTTTTTACATAAAATTAAACCATAGTACTCGACCCACGTCATTTTATTTTTCTTTAGCTTTTTCCCCTTCATATATATGAATAATGATAATCTCATCATATCCATTTAATAACTTCAACTTCTTTCTTCTTCTTTGTTTTATAGAATATAATATATATAATTTCTCTTATGGAGCTTACTAATTACTCAAAAAATGTGGTTCTTCTAGTGTTGATAATTGTATTTCCATTTTCAATTGCTGCTAAGAGCAAGTCACCGTGTGATTTTCCGGCGGTTTTCAACTTCGGCGACTCAAACTCCGACACCGGTGGATTGTCGGCGGCATTTGGTCAGGCTGGTCCCCCCGCCGGAGAGACATATTTTGGTGCCCCTGCCGGACGGTACTGTGATGGTCGTCTTGTTATTGATTTCATTGGTAATTATTATAATCTCAATGTTGATTATTGTTTTGATATGCTTGAACGTTTTTAAAAAATACTCTTTAAAACTATAAAACATAGTACATTACATCGTTTTCAGATTTCACTGAAATTGTTATTTCTCAATATTGACTAATTACAACAAATTAAAGTTTTTCTTTAAAATTATTTTACTATGAAGTTCTTACTATTTTATGTTATGCTTGGAATTTCGAAAATCAATTAAATGTCTTTTACCAATTTTTTCTAAATGATTATTAAATATTTTAAATTTTTATTTACTATAGTTTATAGTATTTTTTTTACTTAATTTTTAGATTATATAAATTTTTTAGTTAAAAATGGAAAAAAATTATGTCAAAATTCATGATAATAGTTTAAAATTTAACTCTCCAAATTTTAACTATATCATATAAATCAAAATTAAAAAAATAATATTCTTGCAATAGTGAAATCATCTTTAGAAACTTGTATTGCTCTTTAACGTTTAGAGTGAGTTTTTTTATTTTATACGAGAATTCGATTAATTCAAATTCATCATTTGTAAAATCTATTAAAGAAGAATAATACTCTTAAATATTTTTAATTTTTAAATCTCAAACTCGAGACGAACCATTAAAATTATAGTCAGAGTAGCGGTGGGGAAGGTAAAATGTGACATTTTTTTGTTTGTATTAGGAAGATTTATTTCAAAGGCTAGATAAAGAATCCACCGACGCTAATAGCTTCTCATGTATTTGAATTGTACTGTTAAATCAAACTGAATCTTTCTTGTGATGAGTGTGTGGATTTGATTTAAGAGCCTTTATTTTTTGGGGTGGGGTGGGGGGTGGGGGGGGGGGTTATTTTGGGCTTTTTGAGTAAAATTTGTTTTTATTTTTAGAAAAACAGAAGTAGCATTAAAACATAATAACATTGTGTCAAAAATGATCTTTAGCATTAATAGTAACAATAACTTAATTGTTGTCAAATATATACTCCCTCCGTCTAATAATAGTTGTCCATTATACTATTTTGAGATGTCTAACAATACTTGTCCACTTTATAAAATCAATGAATAATTTTATACTTAGTTTCTAATTTACCCTTATCATTAATTATAGTTATTTCCCTATAACATTTTTCAAGACATTGTATTTATTATATTCAAAAGGTGATATAGTAAAATTACACTTCTATTTATAGTTTCCTAAGAAGTGTGCATAGTTAATAGTTGACAACTGTTGTTGGACAGATTGAGTATTTGTAGCAGCAATTATTACTCATTGTAAACCAATGTAGGTAAATAATTTATCACTCTTTATTAATGTATATATTTATTATTGCTAAAAATTATTTTTGTTATAGTGTAACTAGTTTTGATATTGGATATGTTTGGTATGGATGAAGATTTTTAAAAAAAAAATCATGTTCAATTGGTAAAATATTTTGAATAATATTTTCTGTATGAAAATAAGTTCCATTAAAGTAGCTTCTCTTGAAAGTAGAAAAAATAAGTTGCTATAGAAAATTTTCTACTCTTGGTTTACTAGTTCCACTTATATATTTAAAAAACTATATACTACTAAGCAATATTGATGTGGATTTTTTCAGCTGAAAGCTTAGGAATACCACATCTAAGTGCATTCTTAGATGCATTGGGTTCAAATTTTAGTCATGGAGCCAACTTTGCCACAGCTGGTTCAACAATCAGACCACAAAACACAACTCTTCATCAAAGTGGTTTTAGCCCCATTTCATTAAACGTTCAGAGTTACGAATTCAACGATTTCCTTCACAGGTCTCAGATTATTCGTAACAAAGGTAATAAAAATCTATACGTTCATACTTTGTTCTGTAGTCTAATATTCTTGTTTCTGATTTTTTTTTTTCTTTCAATAATGTATACAGGGGATGTGTTTAGTAAGTTGATGCCTAAGGAGAAACATTTTTCTGAGGGGTTATACATACTTGACATTGGACAAAATGATTTAACTGCTGGTTACTTCAATAACATGTCCACTGATCAAGTTAGAGCGTATGTTCCTGATGTGATCGATCAATTCAAAACCGTTATTCAGGTACATTTGCAACATAACTTAACTGTATAATAAGATGAGTGGTCTCCTTATAAAGCCTTAAGCAATCCTCTCCTTTTGAGCTAACTTTTGGGGCGTGACTATAACTTAGGTCCAAAATTTAATTTTACATGGTATCAAAGCCAGTATTCATCTCACCCAATGTTGAGCTTCCGAATTAAAATTGTCCAAGCACCAGAGTGATCATAACGGTTTTTCATTGGTCACTCGCAGGGTATATATAGTCGCGGTGGTAGATATTTTTGGATACATAACACAGGTCCAGTTGGTTGTCTACCATACGTATTAGATCGTCTGTTAATAACAGCAGGGCAAGTTGATAAGGCAGGTTGTGCTTCTCCTTTCAATGAAGTGGCTCAATATTTCAATGCTAAGTTGAAGGAAGCAGTGATTCAGCTAAGAAATGATCTTCCATTAGCTGCTCTTACCTATATTGATGTCTATTCCGTCAAGTATGAACTCATCTATCGCGCTAACAAGCATGGTATGTAAACTAATCGTACATCTCATGATCTCTTGTACACAAATTATTGAATTCTGTTGAACCCGTAATTAATTTACCCCTGGTTGGTGAGTTTATAGGGTTTGAGCATCCATTACAAGCTTGTTGTGGGCATGGAGGAAAGTACAACTTCAACATAAATCATGGATGTGGAAGCAAGATAAAGGTGAAAGGCAAAGAAGTAATATTGGGAAAATCATGCAAAAATCCATCAGAAAGAATTAATTGGGATGGTGTACATTTCACTGAGGCTGCTAATAAATGGGTGTTTGAACAAATTGTGAATGGTTTATATTCAGACCCACCACTTCCCTTGAATATGGCATGTCATAAAAAATAAGATTGTACCAATTGGATAAATTAGTTAACCACTTTTTAGCTTTATGGATAAAAAATTCTAGATCAAATGGATATTGACTTATTTTGTTGGTGTATTATTAGATTAGATCTAGGAACTAAATAATATTTCAATTTCAAGTAAGAATCTTACTTTGATTCTAATAAACCGATTTCGATTTATGCAAATGTACCTTTTTATATCATTAGGTAGATTTTGTTTCTATTTTTTAAAATTTGTACAACTATAATTCTTGATAAATTACTCTCAACGGTAGACTCAGTGTATTGTTTTTTTTTTTAAAAATAAAAATTGTTTAGTTGTAGTGTCCATGTTTATATGGAATATAAAATAATTTATTTTGTCAAATGTAATTGAGTTATATTTTAGGCCAAACACATACACAGCCCCTCAAACTTGGTCCCATTTTTCATTTTGGCACTCCAACTTAGCCTTGTTCCATTTTAACCCTTGAACTCTATTTTTTCTGTTCCATTTTAACACGAAATACTATTTTTATGATTTCTTTATTTTATATATATTCTTCAAATGCAACTTCTTATTTTAAATCGACACGTGTCAGTTAATTTTAGTTAAAAAAATTAAAAATTAACAAAAAATAATTATTTTTAAAAAATAATAATTTCTTTTTAAGAGTGTTATGTATTTTTGTGTGAAAAATAACCGACGAAATTGTGTTGGTTTTCTTTCTTAAAAATCACCGACAACCTAATAAAGTCAGTCGAGTTTTAACATTTTTTAGTAGTGTTATTAGCAATGAACAAGAGTCTTTTTTTACTCGTATTGAAGATGAGTTTTTTTATTCGTATTGATTTATATTAAAAATTAAAAGTGAGTATTTGCGTTAAATTTAGATAGCCTAGATGATAAGAAAAAATAAATACGTAGTGTTATTTAATTTAATTGAATGTTTAAGAAAGAAAATCAAAGAACTTTCGTCAATTTATTTTCATGCAAAAATACAGAGAAATCTCAAAAAATAATATTATTGTTTGAAAATTTTTATGTTCGTTTGCGAATGTTTAATTTTTTTATGAAAATTAACAGGCACACGTCTATTTTTTTAAAATTTTTGTTAATTTTTAATTTTTAACTAAAATTAACTGACACGTTTCGATTTAAAATAAGAAGTTGCATTTGAAGAATATATTTAAAATAAAGAAATCATAAAAATAGTATTTTGTGTTAAAATGGAACAGAAAAAATGGAGTTCAAGGGTTAAAATGGAACAAGGCTAAGTTGGAGTGCCAAAATGAAAAATGGGGCCAAGTTTAAGGGATTGTGTATGTGTTTGGCCTATATTTTAAGATAAAAATCTTAAGTTGAGTAATTTTATTATAAAAAATAAAATTCAATGAATTTATTAAATAAATTATCAAAATTCAATAAACTTACCAAAAAATTTAGATTACGATTTAATTTAATTTTTTTTGAGATGGTGATCTAAAAGATTCCAAAGTCAAAAGAGGATCTTCTATTAAAAAAATATTGCAAAAAAAAAGGACCACAAACGAAAATCAAGACTTGCTTGCTTGCTTTTAGTCTCTTGATTTTTTATTGTTATTTTCATTTTCAACTATAAAATTGAGTCGCTGGAAAATGATTTATTGAACGACGGAAGTAAAGTTGTGTGGACATTCAGTATCATTTTGTTTGCCTTTTTTTTTTCAATTTATTTTTTGTATATAAACTCTCGTTGATAACGACTTACGAATTGAAAAGAATAAAATATTCTTTTTAATTTTTTATACATAAAAACAAAAATCTTTTATAAAAAACACAAAAAATAATAGCAAATTTGTAAACAACTACAAAACTATATCTCCCATTAAGATATGTTTGTAAATAACAGATCAAAATTGACTGCATAATTTGAGGACCATATGGTCAATTTAAATACTCCCTCTGTCCCAACTTAATTTCCTTTTTAATCAGTCTAAAAAAGAATGACACATTTCTATATTAAGTAACAATTTAACTATAAAATATCTATTTTACCCTTAATGAAATGATTTACAGTCACACAAATTTCTATCATTCATTTTGAACCATAAATTTTAAAAGTCTTCCTTTTTTTTCTTAAACTCCGTATCGAGTCAAACTACCTTATGAAACGGAGAGAGTAGTAGGTAACTAGGTTAGTACAGGTCGAATCCCATGTACATAGATTATGTCAATTTAAATTTTAAAAAATAATCAAGTCACCATTTCCTTAAATTTAGAAGAATCAGATAGTCTTTCAAGCAATAATTAAAAAAAGACTACAAATTAGTCTCAATCTTGAAAAATGGAACGATCAATCAAAAAAAAAAAAAAAACCTTTTATATGTTTGGCATCTAATGTAACAGAATATTTGTGATGACCATGGTAACACAAATCTTGATTGTATTTTTGTGTTTAGTGCCAACCCAAATCGTAGGCACTTGCAATTTTGCAGCCATTTTCAACTTTGGTGACTCAAACTCAGATACTGGTGGCCTTTCAGCAGCATTTGGACAAGCTCCTTATCCCAATGGTGAAACCTTCTTTCATGCCCCTGTTGGTCGATTCTCCGATGGTCGTCTCCTTATTGATTTCATTGGTAATCTAAAATCTCCTCTTATTACTAATGGATTGTTACATAGTTTGTACCATTAAATTGAATAGACACATATGTTCGTGAAATAACATGAGTGTGTAGTCCTTTTTTAAGATTTATAAATATATGAACTCTCCTGAAGTAACATAAGGAAAATATGTAGGTATAAACATTTATGAACTTTGTTGTATCCTTCCTAAAGGGAATTGCTTGTCTTGTATTTTTCCCAATCTGTATACGGGCGATTTTTTTTATTTTTTTTTGGGGGAAAGTTGATTTACTACACTTCAAAGTCATTTCTTCTTCGATTATGTTTCCTATTTTATTAACAACCAACTGCAACGAATGCCTTAGTTCTTGCGTTTGGTATGATTTCATTTTCCAAAAACTATTTTCCAGTGTTTGATCAGATAGTCAAAAAGTTTAAAGATGAATAATGATAATTAGCAAACAGGATATTGCCTTGATGAAATGTTTGAGTATTAGAGATTGATTATAATGTCTAAATAATTGTGTAAACGGCGATATGAAGTTAAGAGTTGAGATAACTAAGAAGGAAAATGACTCTCCCCGAAAAAGTAAGGGTAGTCATTTTTTTTTATGGCAAGGAAAACCCGCAATCGCTACCCTTTGGAGTGCACAGGTTAAAACCCTAGCTCCTACATTTTTTTCTCTTTTGGTGGAAACTGTTTTCCTCAAAAAATATATTAAGGTGTTTGGTTACTAGGAAAGATTTTTTGTCATACCTAACACAACCTTGAGACAGAGGACACGTTTTTCTTTTCTTGTTATGATTTGCTTGATCAGCTTCTGATGTTTTTTGTGTACCTGATTTTTGAATTGCCAGCTGAAGGCTTAGATTTGCCTTATCTTAGCGCGTTTCTTGATTCGATTGGTTCCAACTTCAGCCATGGAGCTAATTTTGCCACAGCAGGATCAACAATTAGACCTCAAAACACAACCATGGGCCAGAGTGGATATAGTCCAATTTCACTGGATGTACAAGGTGTACAGTTCTCAGATTTTCATACAAGATCTCAGATAATTCGCCAGAAAGGTACTAGCTTTATTGTGTAAACTGCAGATGAAAATAGTATGCTTTTATTTTGGAACAGGCTAGAGTTTTGTTATTCTACACAGGAAATATCTTTGGCCAATTGCTGCCAAAGGAGGAAGACTTTTCTCAAGCATTGTACACGTTCGATATCGGACAAAATGATCTCACCGCTGGCTACAAGCTTAATATGTCCACTGATCAAGTAAAGGCTTATGTTCCTGATTTGCTCTCTCAGTTATCCAATGTTATAAAGGTCAGTAAAAGTAAACCAATCTATATTAGTTATCTACTTATTTTCTCTATGAGTTTTGCTCATTTTCTATAAATGCAGAAAGTATATGAAAAAGGTGGTAGATCATTTTGGATTCACAACACTGGACCAGTAGGTTGTCTACCATACGTTATGGACCGCTTTATGATCACAGCAGCACAA
The DNA here is from genome assembly GCA_036250405.1 of Solanum raphanifolium. Taxonomy (NCBI): domain Eukaryota; kingdom Viridiplantae; phylum Streptophyta; class Magnoliopsida; order Solanales; family Solanaceae; genus Solanum; species Solanum raphanifolium. The sequence continues at coordinate 12,872 of JAJOOE010004858.1, forward strand.
GTCGATAAGTATGGTTGTGCTAATCCCTTCAATGAAGTGTCAAAGTACTTCAACCATCTGTTGAAGAAAACTGTTGTTCAGCTCAGGAAAGAACTTCCTTTAGCTGCATTCACTTATGTTGATGTCTACTCGGTTAAATACTCGCTCATCGGTCATGCAAAGAAGCTAGGTAATCTTATGATCTAACATTTTTATCTTGAACTTGAATTCATTTTAATCTTTCTCATGGCATTAGCTTCTAGATTTTGAAGTCTTACGTAAATAAAAGACTTGCAGACTGTAGTACTAGTTATTCTTGGATCAAAATTTTCATAGGTTATGCGGCATGTTTAAGACCACAAGATTAAAGGACATTTTGTTACATTTTATGTATCTTTATTTGAAGACCACAAGATTTAGAAGTCTTCTTTACTTTCTTAAACTCCGTGTCAAATCAAAACCAAACAAATGAATAACGAATTGAGACGGAGGGAGTAACTAGAAATGCATATTTAAAGGTTCTATGTGAAATGACAGGATTTGAGAACCCATTCCTAGCTTGTTGTGGTCATGGTGGGAAGTACAATTACAACAGATTCATAAAATGTGGAAGCAAGAAAGTGGTGAACGGAAAAGAGATAGTGATCGCTTCTTCATGCAAGGATCCATCAGTTCGGGTTAGTTGGGATGGAACTCACTTCACAGAAGCAGCTAATAAGTGGATATTTGATCAGATTGTTAACGGCTCGTTCTCAGATCCTCCAATTCCTTTGAGTTTGGCCTGCAACAGAGTTAACAATTGAAATTTGTACTCACATACTGTCTTATGTTTCCTTCCTATTTGATTTTTATAGGATTGAATAATCTCCTCTGGTTCATTAACTACATGCAGTTTCATGAGTGTCATTTGACTGAAATACAACCTTATTCATTCACTATTAGCTGAGGTTTGAGGATTCTATTGTTCAACTTTTCACCTTACTTTTTCTTTCAATACTATGACGATTCATTTCACCTTGAGACTGCTCTGGCTTCATGCATTTTCGTGTTTTATATGGAATAGCATCTTGAGTTCTTAAGTCCGTGGTTTTAAAGGATGTAATAAGGAGGTATAAAGATGGTAACGTGATGCATGAAATCACTATTGGAGCTTGTGAGAGTCTAATTTGAACAAATGTACCAGTGTTATTCTGCAATTTTACTGTCACAACCTGCAAATGAACCAACTCCTGTTTCAATTTGTAACTGCATTTGAATAACTAAAGCTCTTTAAATAGTTGCACACTGGCTAGCTTTCTAAAGGATTTATACATTAGTATCAGCCTCATTAGGAACAAACTGTTTTTGTTCTGCATCTATCCTGAATATCTTGCAAGAAGCATCTACCAGGTTAATCTGAGATATGTGCAACCAAATCTACCTGTAATCATTCAAATCAAATGCCATGAATCAGTCAAAAAGCTTATTGATTTGATTCATCCTATTGCATTTTTTTGGGCGAGAGGGAGACTATGAGTCATCCGGGCTGTGGATTTTCCGTTGGTTGATTCTTGAATGTTTCCTCAGGCCAAACGGAGATTGACCCTAGAGTGCAAAGGCAGAGGAAGCTACCAACATTGTAATATCATCAAAAGGCTTGGACAATCCGCCTCCCTTGAGCTAGCTTTTAGAGTGTGAGTTAGGCTCAAAACACAAAATTCATACCATTTACACAAACCTTTGTTTACTTTGTGTACTCCCCATTTTACCGATGTGGGACTTTTTGCAATAGGATCATAACACAACCCAACTAATACTTAATCAATGGATCCTAAAACTGCAATTCATAATACCTACTAGGAAAGTCGTGAGTCTCTAAAACTATTGAAGACAGAATTGTATACGGGGTATATATTCCCGCAGATACTAATAAAACTGGAAACAAACTAAATGTGGGATCCCACAGGAAGATAGGCAGAGCAAGGCTTTCTGTGATAAAGGCATATAAGCATGGAAGTACATTTCACAAATAAACATGAAAATCATATCAAATTTGAAAATAAACATAAGTTGATAACTGAAACTATAAGCTGATAACTCATGAAGTTGAAGCTAATTACACTTCAGTTATGTTAAAATAACAAAATACTTTTCTAAGTACAAAGAGTCGTTACACATATTGACTCGTGTATGTAAGATCTAGCAGCGGAGTGTATGTATGCCTATCTCCCCAACAAACAATAACCCCAATGAGCATTCACACAAGGAGAGATCTCTTCTGAGGCTGGAGGTAATCACATCAATAGCTGAACAAGAACTGAGAATAAATATTGAAGGTAACAATTAGTGAGCTACCAATATATATATATTCAAAAACTAAGCCAAATAACACCAGATTTTTCAGTTGGTGGTGCAGCACACACATGTGCATCGCGATTGCCGGCATGACTATCAAGATCACATAGGGAATGCGCGTGAGCTGCAACATTAGTGTGGGGAAGGATCCTGAGTGTAAAATTTGTTTTTAAATAGTAAATTGGGAATGTTTGCATGCTCTAAGGAAGGGTAATGATATTCATTGAGGTTGTTAAGGCAGATCTCTCAACCCAACCTGACTGTAGACACTAGACATCATTTATACTCGTAATTAAGGGAGATCCCTCCTTGAAATAATTTTGGTGAGTAAAGGCTGAAGGGGCAAATGCCTCAAACATGCGATCAACCTCTAGATATGAGTATCTATCTTCATGTGCCAAGCAGATTTGACAACTCCTCTACCAATATATTGAAGGACGTGGTTTGTCACAAATACCAATAAGTAGAGTAAAAATGTGATTCACAAGTTTCAATCTATCTGAAACTTCGTGCCTAGTTAACATAATCACATAAATTGACATGAAGGAAGTACGACTTGTCCACTTTTCCTTTTTTTTTCTAATTATTTGTCCATTTTAACAAATCAAAAAAGGCAATTTTTTTAATCTATTATACCCTTAATTAATTAATTTTAAAAAGGTAGACTTCTTGAAAATTTTAAAATTTTAATTTGTCCACATCATAATTGATAAGGGTACAATGGTAAACTTACTATATTAATAATTGTTCTCTTAATAGGTGTGTCAAGTTAAAAGTAGGTGTGTCAAGTTAAAAGTGGACAAATAATTAGGGACAGAGAATACTTAACTATTAAAAAATTGATTTATAATACTATATTTTATGTATCTGTATTTAATTGTATTTCAAAAAATGAATGTACAAAAAAAAAAGATATAAGGAAAGAGAAATAAAATTAGTTGCTAGTTGGACCCACATTTATAAGACCCTCGTGGACCAATTGAGCGACGGCATTGGACCGTTTTCCTCTCAAACAGAGCATTCGCATTGAAATCCGATCATAAAGAAAATGCTGCTCTCTGCATTGCCTCCGCAGAATCCATTATCCAATCCCACCCCACCCCCTCACTACCCCCCTACCCTCGTCTTCTCCCCCGCTATCTTCTACAAAGCAGCAGCAACTTCAACTATTCACGCTTCTTCCCATAGGCTACCACTACTCACTCTCACCAACGCCGCCGCTACCTCCTCCACTACTCTCCGGCACGTGAGTGGCACGTGCTCCGATGACGATGGAGACGGAGACGGAGACAGTATGGTTACTTCGGCGTCAGCTGTTGCTGCGGCGATACGGAATGCGTCGACGTCACCGGTGGAGTTCATTCAGACGATTGAAAAGGATGATGGTAAAAATAGAGGTTTGGTGCTACCTAGTGTTGATTTTCAGAGACTGTGCCTTGAACAATTGGAGCTGTTTCGCCGTATAGTTCATCCTGACTCTGTTCTTTCCGTAAGAAACGTTTTCCTTGTCCTTCAATTAATGATTTGATCGAAAGAACATTTCTATATTACAAGTTAGTTTCATTAGCTTAAGCATCTTTATGTTTATGTCTATTATTGCTGGGTGTAATGCTTTGGATCATGAATTTAAGCAGTTCTTACCTACTGTACGAAGCTCTGCTTGCTTTTCTACTTTTTGAGTTAAGATAATTTTCTACATTCTTCCAGCTATAGTCTTCAGCAATCTGTATCGCTTTAGCCCTTATTAAGTTCATTGTGCCTTTTATTAGGTCTCCTATTTCCTGAATTGAGTGCAAGAAGGTCTAATACAGTGAAATTTTCAGTTTAGTTTCTGTGCTGCGCTTGCCTATTAGTGCTTGTACTTTTGTTTTCTCTGCTCTTCGGCAATTACATTGGTGTTAAGTAGAATATAGTTCATTTTCCTTACAGGTCAAAGTTGATAAGGGAAGTCTAGTGTTGAGCAATACTGTAGCATGCAACATGCTCTACTTTTCCTTTTTAAGAAAACGAGCTTCCACCATGAGCAGTAGGCAATGGTAGTGAAGCTTAAGTGTCTCAAGGAACTTTCATTCTTCTTCCATTATCTGGCAGTATGTGCTGGTAGAGAAGAATGACATGATGCTCTCTTTAGATCTAGAGATACTATAAAGATTGTAAACCCAAAGACTTCTTTAAATTAACTTTTGTAATCTGTTACATGATTTCTTTCTCTTTTTTTGTTCTATTGTTATTAGACAAGAACTGTAACATGAATTTTCGGCGTACCCACTGAGACATGGCAGTTTTTATCTTCCACTGCAACAAATTTCTAAAAATCAGTACTAGCAGGTAGACCCAACTGAGTAAAGTCATCTCAAATGGCCAATTGGATGAGTTGCCATCATGTCGGGAGTAGTGGTTGATCCGTTGATAGCCTAGTAGGGAAGACATCTTATGAAAGATTTAAATCCACTGAAATTTGGACAGGGGTTATTGAAAAGTTTGAGAGGTTGGCAACATGGCAAATGCAATATCTCTCCTTTGGTGGTAGAGTAACACTTATCAATAGTGTTCTAGACAGTTTACCTACTTATTACATGGCCTTGCTCCCAATGCCAAGTGAGGTTATAGAACAGATTGACAAGATAAGAAGGGACTTCCTCTGGAAAGGCAATAGGGAGAAACACAAATTTCATCTCATCGAATGGGAGAAGGTCACACAACCAAAATACCAAGGAGGTCTTGGTATTAAGAACCTTGCAGCCCACAACAAAAGTATGATGATGAAGTGGCTTTGGAGATACAACTTGGAAGACGCAGGGCTCTGGAAAGAGGTCATCAGAGCTAAGCATGGAAGGCTGAATCAATGGTGCTCAAATATTACTACACTTCCTTACGGAGTGGGACTGTGGAAGAGTATTAGGATGTTGTGGGATACATTTGATCAGAACGCTTACTTTGAATTGGGCAATGGTTTACTCCTAAAATTTTGGACAGACAAATGGCTTGGAAATACCACTCTTCAGGAGGATTTCCCAGATCTGTTTAGAATTGAGATCCCAATTTTGTTATTGCTGCTAATAGAGAAGGGATCAATTGGGATCTGAGATTTAGAAGGAATATGCACGATTGGGAAGTGAATGATCTGGTAGACCTTTTTGCTAGACTACAACATTGTCACATTAATCTCCAGGCAGCTGATAAGCTCAAATGGGGACACCAGAAAGGAGTTTATACAGTCAAGGAAGGGTATCAACAGTTGTGCTCTAGAAACCCCGTGATAGCTAATTGGCCCTGGAAACTCATTTGGAGGACCAAGCTACCACCTAAGGTAGTTTTTTTTACCTGGATAGCTCTATATGAGGCATGTCTCACCCAAGACAACATAAAGAAAAGAAAAATCCAATTCCCAAACAGATGCTATATGTGCAAAAAAGAGGCTGAAACCCCCAGACACCTTCTTCATTGTGAGGTGGCCTCAGAATTATGGAGCATGTTTTTTGGTCTATCTGGCATCAATTGGACCACACCCCTCACTGTTAAGGATGCATATGAGAGTTGGAGTCTATGGAAAGTTGACAAAGCCATCAAGAAGATCTGGATTATGATACCTGCTTGTATTTTT
>JAJOOE010004859.1:0-14503 GCA_036250405.1 Solanum raphanifolium
AGGGCTATTTTAGGTATTTCCCCTATGTGTTTGGCACCTAAGATATCTCATTTTAACCCTTATTCTAAGCCCTATTTAAGTAAATTGTGTCCTAAAACTACCCATTCTAAATCATTCACCTAATTTCTATTTTTTCTCCAAGTTCATCCCCAATATTCTTTCTCTAGAGCTAAGGAAGAAGAAGTTAGGGTTTCACTTCAAGATTCTCAATTCACCATAGCTTTTGGGCATTGATTACTAAGGTATGTTATTATTCACCCATGGAGTCCTTTCCTCCACAGGTTCCCCAAAATCTTCAATTTTACAAGTTAGATTCTTAATTCAAAGTTAGGATTTTATTCAATTTTCATTGGTTCTTTTCAATTATGATTCAATGTTTGTTTTCTATCTTTTAATGCATGAATTGAAGTAACTACATGTTTTTGAGTTGAGATCATACGAACCCATGCATGATGCATGATTTTTGACTATGAGCACACGATGAATCTTATGAATCATAAAAGATGAATTTATGAAGATATGCATACTTTTATGAAATTGATGTAAATGAATTTGAGGATGCTTTGACTATAAATACATCATGAAGTTAGGAATCTATGAACATGTTTATGAAAATTATGCATGTCTTATGAAAGCAATGTTTATGACTTAAGTAAGTTTATAGATGAAGGTATTTATATGTTCTCTGAGGCTTGGCCACATGACATTAATGACATCTAGATTTTCCTTCAATGCTTTTCGACTATTTTCCAAAATTAGGTCTTGATTAGTATGGTATCCGGATATGCCATCAATGATTATAGACCAACCTTATAAAACTATTTCTATTAGTAGTATGGAAATTTTAGTATGAAGTTAATGATTATGTGTATTATAAAGCTATTATGAAAAGATCACGGATGGTGAAAGGTTTTTCTCACACATGGTCTAAAGAGCTACTCTGTAACATCCCGTATCCTAGATAGACCAGAATGCAGATTTTCAGAAGTGCAGGTGCCACCTACGAGGGCCACCTACGGATCGTAGGTTGGACCACGGTCCGTGGACCAGGTACATGGAACTTGGCCCACAGAAAAACCCTAGAAAACCTCGACCGTAGGTGGGACCACGATTCGTGGAACGTGGTCCGCATAAAACCCCAACCCACGGCCAAGACCTATGGACCTTAGGTTGAACCACGGTCCATGGACCAGGTCCATGAAACATGGTCCGTAGAACCCATCCTCTGAGCCGAACAACGGCTAAACAAGACAGACCATAGGGTGGACCACGGTCTGTGGACCAGGTCCGTCAGTTGGTCCAGACAGCTTTTCAGTCAGGGTCGTTTTGGTCTTTTCCCTATGCATTGGACCCCTAACTACATCATTTAGACCCTAAATTATGAGGTTTTAGTCAATTTAAGTGTAGAAACATAACTAGAACTTACCTCAGTCAAAATCATTAATCAAAACTTAGAAAATTAGAACTTGAGAGGAGAAAAGAGGTCAAGAACCTAAGTTCAAGAACGCAGCAGGATTCCATCAGTTCCATCCCCGAAATCGAATGATTTCTCTGTGGAATTCGACACCAGGTATGTGGGATTTCACTAGTGGGTTACTTTCACCCATTAGATCCCTAGTTTTTAGTCAGTTTCTCGATTCCCTTATTATGACTAGACCTAGGGTTTCTTGAATGACTAAGATTATTGGGTTCCTAGTTGTTAGAATGATCAAAATCAGATTAGTATGTTAATATTCAATCCATTGCATGAATTTCAGAACCCTAGCTATGTAGTTTTTTAGTTCTTGAATTACACATGCTAGGCTAGATATATTTTAGATATACATGCCTCAGTCATAAATGTGTCATTATCAGTTAATTTATGCGCATTCTCAGTTTGCATGTCATTTTGAGCTATCCAGTATATCACAGTAATTCAGTCATAATGTGTTAATCACTTAATCCATTGGGGGTAGCATAATATCGAGTTGGACTAGGGTCAGTCACCCTTATAGTCCCAGAACTACGAGCCACGTAGGTTGTAAGTCCCCTCTGTGGGCATCATTTCAGTGATAACACCAGCATGCCTCTATACATTTGGCCGGGTGTATTGGGTCCTTTCGATGGGGCTTATACATCGTACTCCACATTTAGCACATGTAGTTTTATTATCGGTTATTAGTAGCTCCCACAGTTCAGTCAGATTCCATTACATTAACCACATTTCAGTACAGTTCAGTATTAAGTCTCAGCATGTTATAATTTGGTCATTGCATTCAGTTAGCTCAGTATTTATATCATGTTCAGATTATGTTCTCGCTTTATTGTTTGTTCAGTTATATGTTTATTTCAGCTTTACTTTATCCTCCATGCTCAGTACCTTTCAAGTACTGACGCATACTCTGCACTACATCTTCTCGTGATGTAGGTTCAGATTCTCTGCATCTTGATCACACTTAGATCGGTTCCCGATCTCTAGTTCAGCAACATTAGTGGTGAGTCCTCATTCTTCGAGGACAACAGTCATGGTATCTTTTCATTATTTCAGTCTTTTAGTTTCAGTTTTGCTAGACTTCGCTGGGGAATGTCCCAGCACTTCTAGTTAGTTAGAGGCTCTTTTCATACATAGTTAGATTCAGCTTAGTATTTGAGTTTGATGTTTCATTTGTATTAAACTCTCATATTTGATATTTAGTTTTAGTATATGGGTATTCTCCATCATTTCAAATTTACTTATTATTAGCTTCCGCAATAATTTTATTTCTCGGTTTACCTTTAGTATGCTCGTGATTATGCCAACAGGGTTAGCTTGGGGTCACTTTTGATCCTAGGTCCCGCGTCTCGGGGGTAGCTCAGGAGTGACAAACTTGGTATCAGAGCACTAGGTTTAAGTGTCCTAGGATGTCTGAAAAGGCGAACTAAGTAGAGTCCTTTTCATGGGTGTGTACGCACCACATCTAATGAGAGGAAGGCTACAAAGTGTATTATGGAAATCCTCATTTTCTTATTACTCTTATTATGCGTAATGTATGATCTAATTCCATTCTAATTCGACATTCTACGTTTCAGTGATCATGCTTCCTCATAGTGTTAACGCCAGGAATGCGAATGTCAGAACGCAAACGCAGCTCCTCCAGTCCCAAATAAAGAAGTTTAAAATGCAGAGTTCCGAAATGCCATTCAGATGTTGGCTCAGAGCATTGCCAACCAGAACAATCAGCGGGCTCCAGCTCTAGCAAATGCTAATGTTGGGTCAGTTGCAGCCAGAGTGCGAGACTTTGTTAGGATGAATCCGCCAGAGTTCTTAGGATAGAAGGTTGAAAAAGATCCCCAAAACTTCATTGATGAGGTCAAGAAGATCTTTGAAGTGATGTAGGTAACTAGGAATGATCTGGTTGAGTTAGCATCTTACCAACTTAAGGATGTAGCTCATATCTGGTATACTTAGTGGAAGGAAAACAGGGGTACAGATGCAGCTCCTATCGCTTGGGATTGCTTTAGTGAGACCTTCCTGGACAGGTTTTTCCCAAGAGAGCTAAGGGAGGCGAAAGCTCAGGAATTTATGAACTTAAGGCAAGGTAGCATGACAGTCCAAGAGTATGGGATCAATTTTACCCAACTTTCCAGGTATGCTCCTCACATGGTTGTTGATTCCAGGGCACAGATAAATAAATTCCTATATAGAGTGTCATACTTGGTGAAGACAGAGTGTAGAAATGCTATGTTGCTGGAAAATATGAGCATCTCTAGGCTCATGACTCATGCTCAGGTTGAGGGTGAAAAGCTTAGGGAATAGGCTACGGTGAACAAGAAGGCTAGGACTGGGAACTACGACTATTCTCAGCAGAAATCGGGTGGTGGAAATCCCTCGCAGGGTTAGCAGAAATTTTCAACTTCAGTACCTTCATCAGCTAGTGTTCCATCCTCCAAGTTCAGACAAGATCAGAAGGTAAGGAATAAGGCTCTAAGATTCAAGGTAGTGTTTCAGGCAACAAAACCTACCCAACTTGTCCTAAGTGTGGTAAGAACCATCTGGGCGAGTGCCTTGCAGGAAAGAAGGATGTTTTGGGTGTGGTCAGTTTGGTCACAGGTTGAAAGATTGTCCTTCTAGACAAGGTCAAGGAGGTAACAATGGTAAAGCTCAGTCCACAACTTCAGCAGCATCAGTAGGTAGCCCGACTCAGCAGGGTAACTCATCTTGTACAAATGGTGGACAATGCCAAAACAGGCTATATGCTCTTCAGGTTCGCCAAGATCAGGAAGACTCTCCTGATGTAGTCACTAGTACATTACGAGTCTTTGACTTAGATGTTTATACTTTGTTAGATCCAGGGCTACTCTTTCCTTTGTAACTCCTTATATAGCAGTCAAATTCGATGTTAGTCCAAAAAATCTCTCAGAACCTTTCTCTACTCCAGTCGATGACCTAGTTATAGCTAGACGGGTATACAGAAATTGCCCTATCACACTCTCAGAAATTTACCTCAATAGATCTTGTAGAGTTAGAAATGGTAGACTTCGATGTCATTCTAGGCATGGATTGGTTACATTCATATTATGCCTCAGTCGATTGTAGAACTAGGATTGTTCGTTTTCAATTTCCAGATGACCCAATCTTAGAATGGAAAGGTAGTAGCTTAGCGCCTATGGGTCGATTCAGTTCTTACCTTAAAGCCAGAAAGATGATTTCTAAGGGTTATCTCTATCATCTAGTTTGGGTTAAGGATTCAAGCTCCGAAACCCCAACGCTTGAGTCAGTTCCAGTGGTTAATGAGTTTCTAGAAGTATTTCTAGAAGATCTTCCAGAAGCTCATCCCGAAAGGGAGATCGAATTTGGAATTGATCTACTTTCGGATACCCAGCCTATTTTTATTCCTCCTTACAGAATGGCTCCAGCAGAGCTTAAGGAATTGAAAGAGTAGTTGAAAGACCTTCTAGATAAGGGCTTCATCAGACCTAGTATTTCTCCATGGGGTGCACCAGTGTTGTTCATGAAGAAAAAAGATGGTTCTCTCAGGATATGCATTGACTATAGGTAGTTGAACAAGGTCACAGTCAAGAATAAGTATCCCATCCCCAGGATTGATGACTTGTTTGACCAACTTCAGGGTGCTAGTCATTTCTCAAAGATAGACCTCAGATCGGGTTATCATCAGCTCAAGGTCAGAGATAGTGACATTTCAAAAACAGCCTTCAGAACTCGGTATGGTCATAATGAATTTGTAGTAATGTCATTTGGACTAACCAATGCTCTATTCAGCTTTTATGGACTTGATGAACATAGTGTTCAAGCAGTTCTTGGACTTGTTCGTTATCGTATTTATTGATGATATCCTCATTTACTCTAGGAATGAGGATGAACATGCGAGTCACTTGAGAGTTGTTCTGCAAACTCTCAAAGATCGCCAATTATTCGCTAAGTTTAGCAAGTGAGAGTTTTGGCTGCAATCAGTTGCTTTCCTTAGGCATATAGTATCCAGCGAAGGTATCCGAGTGGATTCCCAGAAAATGGAAGCAGTGAAACAATCGTCTAGACCTACCTCTCCTACAGATATCAGAAGTTTCTTGGGTCTAGCGAGTTATTACAGAAGGTTCGTGAAAGGACTTTCATCCATACCCTCTCCGTTGATTAAGTTGACTCAGAAAAAGGTCAAGTTCCAGTGGTCAGATGATTGTGAGAAAAGCTTTGAAGAACTAAAAACTAGGTTGCCTACAGCTCCCGTTTTGACAATACCAGAGGGTTCAGATGGTTATGTTATCTATTGTGATGTATCCAGAGTCGGCCTAAGTTGTGTGTTGATGCAGCGAGATAAGGTTATAGCATATGCTTCTAGACAACTTAAGGTACATGAGAAGAATTATCCAACTCATCACCTCGAGCTTGCAGTAGTGGTGTTTGCGCTTAAGATTTGGAGACATTACTTGTATGGTGTTCACGTGGATGTGTTCACAGACCATAAGAGCCTTCAGTATGTGTTCACCCAGAAAGAGTTGAATCTTCACCAGAGAAGATGGCTTGAGTTCTTCAAGGATTATGATATGAGTGTACATTACCATCCTGGTAAGGCAAACGTAGAAGCAGATGCCCTTAGCAGACTATATATGGGTAGTGTAGCACATGTTGAGGAAGAAAGAAAGGAACTAGCAAAGGATGTTCACAAACTTGCTCGCTTAGGGAGTTCGTCTTATAAGCATATCAGATAGTGGTGTAACAGTTCAGAATGGGTCAAAATCTTTTTTGGTAGTGGAGGTGAAGGAAAAGCAAGGCAGTGATCCGATATTGCTTGAATTAAAAGGTGCAATCCACCAGCAGAGGGTTGAGGTTTTCTCCCAAGGGGGAGATGGTGTGCTTCGCTATCAAGGTCGATTATGTGTTCCTAAGGTAGGTGAGTTGAGACAGAAGGTTCATGCAGAATCCCATAACTCCAGGTATTCTATTAATCCAGGTTCCACGAAGATGTACTGTGATCTGCGGGATGTCTTTTGGTGGAATGGTATGAAGAGGGATATAGCAGATTTTGTGGCTAAGTGCCCAAATTATCAACAATTGAAGGTAGAGCGTCAGAAACTAGGGGGTATGACACAAGAGATCGACATTCCTACTTGGAAGTGGGAAGTGATCAACATGGATTTGATTACAAGATTACCTCGTACTCGTAGACAACATGACTCCATTTGGGTGATAGTTGACAGAGTCACCAAGTCTTCTCGATTTTTGGCAGTCAAGACTACCGATTCGGCGGAGGACTACGCCAAGCTTTACATTAATGAGAAATTCATGTTGTATAGGGTTCCTTTGCCTATCATCTCAGATAGAGGTCCTCAGTTTACCTCTAATTTCTTGAAGTCATTTCAGAAAGGTCTTGGTACTCAGGTTAATCTTAGCATAGAATTTCTCAACATACGGATGGTCAGGTAGAGCGTACCATTCATACCTTAGAGGACATGTTGAGAGCTTGTGTGATCGATTTCAAGGGTAGTTGGGATGATCACCTTCCTCTTATTGAGTATGCCTACAACAATAGTTACCAATTCAGCATTCAGATGGCCCCTTATGAGGCATTGTATGGGCGTAGGTGTAGATCTCCAGTTGGTTGGTTTGAAGTTGGTGAAGCGGCCTTGATAGAGCCTAATTCAGTTCTTGATGCTATGGAGAAAGTGCAACTCATTAGAGATAGACTTAATACATCCCAAAGTCGCCAGAAGTCTTACGCAGATGTAAGGAGGAGGGAACTAGAGTTCCAAGTTGATGAGTGGGTTTTCCTGAAAGTGACACCTATGAAAGGGTTGATGAGATTTGGAAAGAAAGGGAAGCTCAGTCCTAGATATGAAGGCCCTTACAAGATTTTGAAAAGGATTGGTAAAGTGGCTTATGAGTTAGAGTTGCCAGCAGAATTAGCAGTAGTGCATCCAGTTTTTCACATTTCACTTTTGAAGAAGTGTATGGGTGATCCAGCATCCATAGTACCATTGGAGAGTGTGGTCGTAAAAGATAGTCTCTCTTATAAAGATGTACCAGTTGAGATTCTTGATCGTCAAGTTAAAAGTTTGAGAAACAAAAAAGTCGCTTCATTCAAGGTTTTGTGGAGGAGCCAGTTCGTAGAAGGAGCTAGTTGGGAAGCAAAAGCAACCATGAAGTCTAAGTATCCTCACCTCTTTCCTTCCGATTCCACTCCAATTTGAGGTAATAGTTCAGCTACAGTTTTTTAGTCATTCATGCACAGATTCAGTCTTAGTAGCATGTTCTTTCAGTTTGTAGTTGCATTTTCAGCGTATTTGCATGTTTTTGGAACTCAATTAAGTCAGAAAAACAGTTTTTAGTGTTTAGTGATAGGGTTTGCAGCTCTATCCTCCATTCCAGCTAGTTTAGTCTTCATTCGAGGATGAATGTTCCCAAGGGGGAGATAATGTAACACCACGTATCCTAGATAGACTAGAATCCAAATTTCTAGAAATGTAGGTGCCACCTACGAATCGTAGGTTGGACCGCGGTCCGTGGACCAGGTTCGTGTAACATGGTCCATAGAAAAACTCCAGAAAACCTTGACCGTAAATGGGACCACGGTCCGTGGACCAGGTCCATAGAATATGGTCCACAGAAAACCAGAAAACCCCGACCCACGGCCAGGACCTACGGAACGTAGGTTGAACCACGGTCCATGGACCAGGTCTGTGAAACATGGTCCGCAGAACCCATCCTCTGAGCCGAACGAAGGTTGACCAGGATGGACCGTAGGGTGGACTACGGTCCTTGGACCAGGTCCGTCAATTGGTCCAGACAGCTTTTAAGTCAGGGTCATTTTGGTTTTTTCCTATGCATTGGACCCCTAAACTACGTCGTTTAGACCCTAAATTATGAGGTTTTAGTCTGTTTAAGCATAGTAACATAACTAGAACTTACCTTAGTCAAAATCATTAATCAAAACTTAGAAAATTAGATCTTGAGAGGAGAAAAGAGGTCAAGAACCCTAGTTCAAGAACGCAGCAAGATTCCATCAGTTCCATCCCCGAAATCAAAAGATTTCTCTGTGGAATTCGTCACCATGTATGTGAGATTTCACTAGTGGGTTCATTTCACCCATTAGGTCTCTAGTTTACAGTCAGTTTCTCGATTACCTTATTATGACTAGACCTAGGATTTCTTGAATGATTAAGATGATTAGATTCTTAGTTGTTAGAATGATCCAAATCAGATTAGTATGTTAATATTTAGTCTATTGCATGAATTTCAGAATCCTAGCTATGTAGTTCTTTAGTTCTTGAATTAACATGCTAGGTTAGATATATTTCAGTTATTGCATATATACATGCCTCAATCTTAAATGTGTCATTATCACTTATTTATGTGCATTCTCAGTTTGCATGTCATTTTGAGCTATCTAGTATATCACAGTAATTCAATCATAATGTGTTAGTCACTTAATACATGGCTAGTAGCATAATACCGAGTTGGACTAGGGTCAGTCACCCATATAGTCCCAGAACTACAAGTAACTTAGGTTGTAAGTCCCCTCTGTAGGCATTATTTCAGTGATCACACCAGCATGCCTTTATACCTTTGGCCGGGTGTATTAGGTCCTCTCGATGGGGCTTATACATCGGACTCCCCATTTAGCTCATTTGGTTTTATTATCGGTTATTAGTAGCTCCCACAGTTCAATCAGATTCCAATGTATTACCATATTTCAGTACAGTTCAGTATTCAGTCTTAGCATGTTATAATTTGGTCATTACATTCAGTTAGCTCAGTATCTATATCATGTTCAGATTATGCTCTTGCTTTATTGCTTATTCAGTTATATGCTTATTTCATCTTTACTCTATCATGCATGCTCAGTACTTTTCAAGTATTGACGCATACTCTGCACTACATCTTCTCTCGTTATGTAGGATTAGATTCTCAGCATCTAGATCACGCTTAGATCGGTTCCCGATCTCCAGTTCAGCATCATCAGTGGTGAGTCCTCATTCTTCGGGGACAACAATCATGTTATCTTTTCATTATTTTAGTCTTTTAGTTTCAGTTTTGCTAGACTTAGCTGGGGCATGTCCCATCATTTCTACTCAGTTAGAGGCTCTTTTTTCAGACATAGTTAGATTCAGCTTAGTATTTGAGTTTGATATTTCTTTTGTATTAAACTCTTAGATTTGATATTCAGTTTTAGTATATAGGTATTTCCCATCATTTTAGATTTACTTATTATTAGCTTCCGCAATAGTTTTATGTCTCATTTTATCTTTAGTATGCTCATGATTATGCCAGTAGGGTTAGCTTGGGGTCACTTGTGATCTTAGGTCCCATGTCTGCATCTCGGCGGTATCTCAGGGAATGACATACTCTATAATGTTTCTAGCTTTGATTAGTAACTTTATTGTACTTTTTCATTGATGATAATATGAATATGATTAATGGATAATCAGTTGGATTTTACTTAGCACAGTGAGGATATTGAGATGGAGGCTCTCCCGTACAAAAGGTCAGGTCTCTAGTAGGAATCTACTTGTCCCATAACTATGTGCCACCATAGGATATTTTCTGAGATAGACATTAGCTAGTGGATCCACTTTAGCTCAAACTTATGGTTCTTACCTTTGCAAGCACGGACATCCCTTTGTGTGCATTACCATCCTGGTAAGGAAAACGTAGTAGTAGATGCCCTTAGTAGATTATATATAGGTAGTGTAGCACATGTTGAGGAAGAAAGAAAGGAACTAGAAAAGGATGTTCGCAAACTTGCTCACTTGGGAGTTCGTCTTATAAGTATATCAGATGTTGGTGTAACAGTTCAGAGTAGGTCAGAATCATTTTTGGTAGTGGAGGTGAAGGAAAAGCAAGATAGTGAACCTATATTGCTTGAATTAAAAGGTGCAATCCACCAGCTAAGGGTTGAGGTTTTCTCCTAAGGGGGAGATGATGTGCTTCGCTAACAGGGTCGATTTTGTATTCCTAAGGTGGGTGAGTTGAGACAGCAGGTTCTTGCAGAATCCCATAACTCCAGGTATTCTATTAATCTAGGTTCCACGAAGATGTACCTTGATCTGCGGGATGTCTTTTGGTGGAATGGTATGAAGAGGGATATAGTAGATTTTGTGGCTAAGTGCCCTAATTGTCAACAAGTGAAGGTAAAGCATCAGAAACCAGGGGGTATGACACAAGAGATCGACATTCCTACTTGGAAGTAGGAAGTGATCAAAATGGATTTCATTATAGGATTACCTCGTACTCGCAGACAGCATGACTCCATTTGGGTGATAGTTGACATATTCACTAAGTCTTCTCGCTTTTTGGTAGTCAAGACTACAGATTCGGCGGAGGACTACGCCAAGCTTTACATCAATGAGATAGTCAGGTTGCATAGGGTTCCTTTGTCTATCATCCTAGATAGAGGTCCTCAGTTTACCTTTTATTTCTTGAAGTCATTTTAGAAAGGTCTTGGTACTCAGGTTAATCTTAGCATAGAATTTCATCCACATACGGATGGTCAGGCAGAGCGTACCATTCAGACCTTAGAGGACATGTTGAGAGCTTATGTGATCGATTTCAAGGGTAGTTGGGATGATCACCTTCCTCTTATTGAGTTCGCCTACAACAATAGTTACCATTCCAGCATTCAGATGGCCCCTTATGAGGCATTGTATGGGCGTAGATGTAGATCTCCATTTGGTTGGTTTGAAGTAGGTGAAGCATCCTTGATAGGGACAGATTCAGTTCTTGATGCTACGGAGAAAGTGCAACTCATTAGAGATAGAATTAAGACAGCCAGAGTCGCCAGAAGTCTTATGCAGAAGTAAGGAGAAGGGAACTAGAGTTCCAAGTTGATGAGTGGGTTTTCTTGAAAGTGTCACCTATGAAAGGGTTGATGAGATTTGGAAAGAAAGGGAAGGTCAGTCCTAGATATGTAGGCCCTTACAAGATTCTAAAAAGGATTGGTAAAGTGGCTTATGAGTTAGAGTTGCCAGTAGAATTAGCAGCAGTGCATCCAGTTTTTCACATTTCACTTTTGAAGTCCATCATCATAGTACCATTAGAGAGTGTGGTCATAAAAGATAGTCTCTCTTATGAGGATGTACCAGTTGAGATTCTTGATCGTTATGTTAGAAGGTTGATAAACAAAGAAGTCGCTTTAGTCAAGGTTTTGTGGAGGAGCCAGTTCGTAGATGGAGCTAGCTGGGAAGCAGAAGCAGCCATGAAGTCCAAGTATCCTCACCTTTTTCCTTCTGATTCCACTCCAGCTTGAGGTAATAGTTCATCTTCAGTTTTTCAGTCATTCATGCGCAGATTCAGTCTTAGTAGCATGTTCTTTTAATTTGTACTTGCATTTTCAACGTATTTGCATGTTTTTGGAACTCAATTAAGTCAGAAATCAGTTTTCAGTGTTTAGTGGTAGGGTTTGCAGTTTTTTTCCTCCATTCCAGCTAGTTTAGTCTTCATTCGAGGATGAATGTTCCCAAGGGGGCGATAATGTAACACCCCGTATCCTAGATACACTAGAATGCAGATTTCCAGAAGTGTAGGTTCCACCTATAGATCGTAGGTTGGACCACGGTCCGTGGAACGTGGTCCATAGAAAAACCCCAAAAATCCTTGACCGTAAGTGGGACCACGGTCCGTGGACCAGGTCCATGGAACATGGTCCACAGAAAACCAGAAAACCCTAACCCACGGCCAGGACCTACGGACTGTAGGTTGAACCACGGTCAGTGGACCAGGTCTGTGAAACGTGGTCCGCAGAACCCATCCTCTGAGCCGAATGAAGGTTGACCAAGATGGACCGTAGGGTGGACCACAGTCCGTGGACCAGGTCTGTCAATTGGTCCAAACAGCTTTTAAGTCAGGGTCGTTTTGGTTTTTTCCTATGCGTTGGACCCTTAAACTACATCGTTTAGACCCTAAATTATGAGGTTTTAGTCTGTTTAAGCCTAGAAACATAACTAGAACTTACCTTACGCAAAATCATTAATCAAAACTTAGAAAATTAGATCTTGAGAGGAGAAAAGAAGTCAAGAACCCTAGTTCAAGAACGCAGCAAGATTCCATTAGTTCCATCCCCGAAATCGAAAGATTTCTCCGTGGAATTCATCACCATGTATGTGAGATTTTACTAGTGGGTTCATTTCACCCATTAGGTCTCTAGTTTACAGTCAGTTTCTCGATTACCTTATTACGACTAGACCTAGTATTTCTTGAATGATTAAGATGATTAGATTCTTAGCTGTTAGAATGATCCAAATAAGATTAGTATGTTAATATTCAGTTTATTGCATGAATTTCAAAATCCTAGCTATGTAGTTCTTTAGTTCTTGAATTACACATGCTAGGCTAGATATATTTCATTTATTGCAGATATACATGCCTCAGTCTTAAATGTGTCATTTTCAGTTATTTATGTGCATTCTCAGTTTGCATGTCATTTTGAGCTATCAGGTATATCACAGTAATTCAATCATAATGTGTTAATCACTTAATACATGGGTAGTAGCATAATACCGAGTTGGACTAGGGTTAGTCACCCATATAGTCCCAGAACTACGAGTCACGTAGGTTGTAAGTCCCCTCTGTGGGCATAATTTCAGTGATCACACCAGCATGCCTCTATACCTTTGGCCGGGTGTATTAGGTCCTCTCGATGGGGCTTATACATCGGACTCCCCATTTAGCTCATGTGGTTTTATTATCGGTTATTAGTAGCTCCCACAGTTCAGTTAGATTCATTGCATTGACCACAATTCAGTACAGTTCAGTATTCAGTCTTAGCATGTTATAACTTGGTCATTGCATTCAATTAGCTCAGTATCTATATCATGTTCAGATTTTGCTTTCGCTTTATTGCTTATTCAGTTATATGTTTATTTCAGTTTTACTTTATCATGCATGCTCAGTACCTTTCTAGTACTGACGCATACTTTACGCTACATCTTCTCGTGATGTAGGTTCAGATTCTCTGCATCCAGATCACGCTTAGATCGGTTCCCGATCTCCAGTTCAGTATCATCAGTGGTGAGTCCTCATTCTTAGAGGACAACAGTCATGTTATCTTTTCATTATTTTAGTCTTTTAGTTTCAGGTTTTCTAGACTTGGCAGGGGCATGTCCCATCACTTCTAGTTAGTTAGAGGCTCTTTTTTCAGACATAGTTAGATTCAGCTTAGTATTTGATTTGATGTTTCTTTTGTATTAAACTCTCAAATTTAATATTCAGTTTTAGTATATAGGTATTCCCTATCATTTTAGATTTACTTATTATTAGCTGCTGCAATAGTTTTATTTCTCAGTTTATCTTTAGTATGCTCATGATTATGCCAACAGGGTTAGCTTGGGGTCACTTGTGATCCTAGGTCCCGTGTCCGTGTCTCGGCGGTATCTTGGGGCGTGACATACTCTATGATGTGTTTAGCTTTGATCAGTAACTTTATTGTACTTTTTCATGGATGATAATATGAATATGATTAATGGATATTTAGTCGGATTTTACTTAGTACCGTGAGGATATTGAGATGGAGGCTCTCCCGTATAAAAGGTCAGGTCTCTAGTAGGAATTTACTTGTCCCATAACAATGTACCACCATTGAAACGACCCCAAAAATGCCCGAAAATGTGCTTCGAAAACACCTAAAATTATAATTTCCATATATCTCAAAATCCGTGCATCATTTCGGACATTCGACTTCATATTCTTATTCAGGGGGTCAAATTGAGTGGGAAATGAGTCTAACCCGAATTTTAGAACAACCGTATCAAAATTCGAAAATCGCAAAAAATGCGATTTTGAGGGTCAACTTTAAAGGAGAATATCTCTCAGCACACAAGTAACTGGAAGGAGCTCAAACTATCAAAATTAAAGCTCTGTGAGTTAGCTTTCCAACGCAATTTGTTTCACCTCATTCCGAGTTAGGATGAAGGAGTTATGACCATTTTCGTAAAATCTGTCCGGCAGAAAATGCAAATTTCAGTAGCCGAAAACACTGTTCACCCGCCTCAATTTTTTTTTTCTAAGTGTTGGGACGTTTTTTTATAAAAAGGGGAC
>JAJOOE010004860.1:0-20060 GCA_036250405.1 Solanum raphanifolium
GTTCTTATTTAAATGTGAAAAACATTTTAAATCTCTTTGGGAATACATAGTCCCCATATACTTCTTTGAAGAAAAGAACTTCAACTTTACTCTTAACTAAACTCCAAACTTAAGTCTTAAAACAAAGTTAAAACATTTGTAAAAGATTTCTTAAAATATGGTTCATGCCGAATTATGGACGTGAACGACTCGATGCAAGGTTTTCAATAACCATAGATAGATCTCAATACTTGGAACTCCAGAACTTCAATGATACTACTCATTTCAAGAATGCTCAACTCAGAGTTCATGCAGAATTATGAGCATGAACTACTCAACTCAATGACTCAAAGATACTTCTCATCTCAAGACTGTTCGACTTATAATGTTCACGTGGAATTATGAGCATGAAATATTCAACTCAAGGACTCAAAGATACTTCTCAAAAGGGATTTAGGAACTCAACACTTAAAGGCTTAGAACTTGAAGATACCACTTCACTGAAGGATACTCAACTTACAACGTTCATGCGGAGTTATGGGCATGAAACAACTCGACTCGATGATCTACATAACAATATGGAACTCATGTATACGACTCTTCTCATTCTCTAAATTACTTCTTCAAAACTTAGTTCAAATCGATAGTTGATCTTAAGGATTCACAATTGAACTCAAAGGCTTTCTTGAACTCTACTCTTAACTCTCTCTTGAATGTGAATTATGAATTCAAGAGTTATGCTTCATCGTATGAAGGATCATGTAATGATAAATAGCCTCATGAATACATTCTCCTCACTTGTACTCACTTGCTCGAGTCTTGAAACAAGTTATTAGAAATTGTAGAAGACTCCTCAAAAGGGCTTAAAGGACTTTCTTAGAATGTTCGAAAGAATTCTCAAAAACTTAACTCTTAACCATACCTTGAATGTGATTTATGAATTCAAGGTAAGGTCTCATGATGTTTAGGAATGATCTTAGATAGCTAAACATGAGAAAAGACTGAAAATCAATATTTGAGAGTGGGTCCGCGATGCGGAGAGGCTTTTAAAATTTGGTTTCGAAAACGTCTTTTGAGACAAAACACTCTGTGTCAGTGACGCGGCGCGAAACAGAAATTCCCAAATCTGGGAACTCTCCCCGCGACGCGCAACCAACATCAAATTTCAACCGACGAAATTTCTTCTTTGTTTTCTAACCCCAATTCGCCTAAATTCGATTCTTTTTCTCAATCTCTCTTTAGATTTAGATACCCAGCACATGTACACTAGAATCTAACTCTAACCCCTCTATAAATCGACACATTAACCTCAAGAACTCTTTAATTTCAGCCAAATTCAAGAACGAAAGCAAATTCATGAATTCATAAAAGAACATCAAAGCTTCAACTTTTAGAACGAATTTAAAGCTGAAATTAACATAATTGGTGTGTGGGTGAACAAACCCAACACTATGGAAGCTTACATACCTGAAAGAATCATCTTCTTGCAACACTTGAAGGAAAATCTTGAAAGATGAACCCTAGCCTTAGCGTTTCTTGAATCCCTTGAGGGTAGAATTTTGGAGTGGATGAGAGGGTTTGATTTATGAAAACTGATTTTCTACATGTTTAGGGCAATTTAGATGACCTCCTAAGGGTTTTTAGGACTAAAATACCCCTAAAGAAATAATTAAAACGAGCTGGGAGTTGGAAAGATCTTTCACCAGGCAGTGAGGTCCGTGTTGGCTCCGCGTCGCAGAGCTATCGCGGAGCTGCTGCCAGGTTTGCGCAACGTTACTAAATCCGTCATAACTTTTTACTCAGAGCTCGGAATTGAGTAAACTCGGTGGCGTTGGAAAGATAATTCGAAGATCTTTCCTAAAGTATCTGGTAGTACACCTAAATCATCTTGATCTAGTAGTTATGGTCGTTTGAAGTCTACCCAAAACTCATACTTAGCTTAACTTGCAAAATTTCAGATTTTGCTATTTCCAATTCGATTCTTTTTGGAACTCAAGGTGCTACGTCCAGTGACCTTAAAACTCAAGAAATATTAAATTTCTTGCAAAAATCTCACTCACTACAAATAAGGGTTCGAGTCTTAGCTCAAAAAATTTCCGAGGTTTTACAGATAGCACCCCACAAATTTTGTGGTAAACCTGAACTTATAAGTATGACATTCAACATTTTCTTTAAAGTTCGATTTTTTCCTGTCAACAATTTCATTAGATTGAGGTGAGTATGTGCAGTAATTTAATGGATGATTCCATTTTTCAAATATATTTCTGCAAAAGAAGATTCATATTCTTCACATCTACCACTTCTAATCATGACAATCTTTTTATCCAACTGATTTTCAACTTCAGTTTGATATTGCCTATATGTTTCTATTGCTTCATCCTTACCATTCAGCAGATAGACATAACACTATCTAGTGCAATTGCCAATAAAATTTATGAAACACTTTTTCCCATCGAGAGACGTGTTGACTTCATATCACAAATATTAGTGTAAATCAATTCTAAAGGATTAAAATTCCTTGCAACAAATTTATATGTATGCTTAACATACTTAGATTCAACACATACTTGACATTTTGATTTATTGCACTAGAGTTAGGCAAAATTTCTAAGTTGATCAGTTTTTGAAGGTTTTTGTAATTGATATGTCCTAAGCATTCATGTCACAAACAATTTAATTCAAGTAAGTAAGAACAAACAAAAATAATGGATTTGAAAAGACCTTCCGTGAGATAACTTTTTCCTACAAATATTTTGTTCTTTACTTTTTATAACTTTGTCAAATACAGACATTGTTTTAGAGTCAGCACCTTGTCAGATGTCATTTGCAGCATAACATTCAATTTGTTATAGAATTACCCATGACCATAGTCTCTTCGGTCCAATAACGACAATATGACCCGAATGTTTATTTTACAACACAAATATAACATATCACTTTTCTCCAATGTTCATGTCTATACAAATAGACATCATTTCATGAAAAATCACAATATTTTAAGTGACACTTTTTTATCAAAGAATACAATTCTTTTGAACGAGTAATATAATTTTGTGGTTTTATACTAGGCATATCATATACTAGTAAAGAGAGACTCAACAACCACAATATCAAATATACTCCAAGAATTTTGTGGGGTCTAACATAATACAAGAATGTCATTAAATTTAATATCTTGTACTCTCAAATTCAAATTAGATAGTAAGTCTAATTTTTTCTTTATCACAAGTAAAGAACCCCCCACATTTTAAATATGTTCTCAAAAATATTTTTCAAGTATTTGAAATTATTTTCTACATATTTTTTTTTTTCATGTTTTCAAATTGTATACCATCTAAATATACATTGGCAACACAAAGCCTTCTTTTGGAGATTTAATCCATAGAAACACCCATTGCAGGCACAAAAATCACTAGTTTTATGTTACTAGTAATTTTTTTTTCCTTTCTGTCACAACTAGACAGACCACTTAGTATTTAGAATACTAACAATAAAGATTCAATCTTTATACAACTTGTTTCTAGTTTAACGATGAAGGTTTTATATTCTTCTAATTGTTAACCGAATGAACCTTGAATTCTGATAAAGTTTTTATATTCTTCGAATCAGTTTCACATTCAGATAGAGTAGTAAATCAAAAAAAGGTTTTAATCTACAGAAACCTCAAATACAACACTGCTAAAATGAAGATTTTATCTTTTTCAAATCATTTAGCCTTAATATTCCTGACAACGATTTTGTACTCTTCAAGTCAGAATATTCATTCAAACAGAGTATTTAACAAATTGGTAAAGTTTTATTTTCTTTAAACCAATGCACAATCCGATTTGTTCATGAAGTTCTTATATTTTTCAAACCAAAGGAGTAAAAAAAAGTCAGAAGATTTTAGTCTCCAAAAGTCAAACAAAATCAAATTTCACATGGGGTAGAAAACTACAAAAGTTTTTTCCCCCCTCTAAACAGAATACATATTAATCATAATAAAGACCTATTCTGAGATCATCACATAATGACCATCTATCCTAACATTTATGAAATAAATCTCTCATAACTTATAAAGGATAGAAAAAAAAATCAAGGGAAATAAAGATAGAACCTGATTTTTACTCTCATTGAATCATATTCTATATGTCAGCAATTATTCCATGCAAGTCACTTTTCTTGCTATTTTTTTTTCATTTCTCAGTATCCATCATATTCCTATTTTCCTCAAGAAGACATTTAATTTCAACAAGAAACTAAACTAATGTTCAAATATTGTTAGGAGACAACATATGTTCATTTACATCTTCTCATAGTTATATAAAATCAAGAATATAGGAAAAATAAGTAAAGTGTTCAGCCTTTATGCACAAAATAATTTTTCTCATTGAAAAGAAAACTGAAGGGGTGCAATGCACTTGGGAAGAAAACAAAAGATAATCTTACCCATCCAAGGAAAACTTACTACATAAAATATACTCGAACATATTAAAGTAGTACTAATTCATCTCAAATCTCTTTTATCATTTTATAAAATAATTCTCTTTTTCATCTTGTTTTTCTTAATAAAAAGAACACAAAAAACAGAAGTAATTTTCTTACCATAGAAAATACCAACAATTAAATTTCTTAAGTTTCTTATCTCCTGTATTCAGATTAACAAACCAGAAATAATAAAAAATGAAAAGAAAAAGCAAAGAACTATCCTAGTCCATAGATTCCACTGTGTGTCCTTAAGAAATTTAATCCCCTCAAGTACCCGAGGTTGCAGATTAATTCCTCCAAGATAAAACAGGTTAACCATTAAAGAAGTAGCGGTACCTCAAACTTCAATAATTTCAACGAACTCAAAATGACAGCAACGAATCACACACACAGACACGATCGATCGATTTTATTTTGTAAGAAATGTATGCAAGAGAAGGGAAGAATTTGATGCAGAAAAATGAGAGAAAGTCTCTCTATTTATAACCAACAAAGGGTAAAGGTCACAACTCTTTGGAAAGAAGACAACCTTTCACAAAGGTCACAACACTTTGGAAAAGGCACAACCTTTCAAACGATCACAACCCTTTATTTCATGTTCACACCTTTAAACTCAGCAAGAAAATCTTTTTGGAATTTAAAACTTGAAAATTCCATTCGCGACAAGGTATCATTCATCATCTGAGGGTTCTTTGTATTGATTTCAAAGGACGAGACTAAAATCTTGATTCGCGCTAGGAAGTCCCACATTGGGGTGGAGCGCTCCCTAACAAAGATGACTCCGTACCTAGGGAAACTCATGTTAAGAATAAATGAGTATTTACCACTCTACCACATCCCTTGTTGGTTGTACCAATACATCCTTATTGTAGGCATATTTTTGTTGGAATAGCAATTCAAGAATATACACTTGGGAAAGGAAAAATAGCATTCGTCACTGATAGAAAGGTTAAAGACAACCATGTGAGAATGGCATTACAGGTGAACATCACCACCTTAGATACAAGGACAAAGCATCAGAAAATAAGAAACTGTCAACAACAGTTGTTACTCCTACAAACAACTAAAAACTGTTATACTAGTGACTTCTACCAATGGACCGAGGGGGAAGTAAAAGAAGGATCTGCTACACAAACTAATATGTAAAGTCAGCAATTCACGGTAACAGAGAATCCTTGTATAATTATTGCTCTGGCAGTCTTCGCTGAGCTAAATACACTGCAGAATGAAGAGTGAAAAAGTTAGTTGTATCTAAAATAGAAAAACAAAAAAGCAACACGATCCATGGACTTGAACAGATAACCAATCCCTTGCTTTGCATCGCTCTGTTGCTTTAAGTGACCATGTGGTTAGTCAATTGACAAACTGACACTACCATGAATTTTAAGGGAGAAATACCCCATGAACTGTAACGAGTTTTTAATAGTACAGGACGACAACTAATGACTGCTTCAGTGAAGAGGTTGTGATGATTTACCTGAGCAGAACAAAGGGACTTCATGAGTTCAATCAACACATTGTTTCCAGCTACTTCACTAACTTGAATGAGGAGAAACTCTGAAACTGATTATGCCTAAAGGGAGGATATGAGTATTCAAGTGCCAACTCCAAACAGTATACCTTCTTGGGGATAATAAATTGTCAACCCCAGAATCAAGATCCTCAGAACTAGGTTGAAACTGTCCTGAACCAGGAGTGACAACTTCAATTTTTCCTACTATCACTTGGCAAATCAATATATGTCTTAGTCCATCTTTGTCTTGAATAGCAGTTTGGAGACAATCAAGAGGGTAATCATAAGCAGAAAACTGAACTCCATGACGATAACTTGATGGAATAAAGCCATTAGTAATTATGTCAATGATTTCTTCCTTGGAAGCTCCATACCAACCAATCTTCAGAACAGCATTATCATTGCATTTTTTCGTCATGGCATTTGCAAGGAGATTGAAAGATTGCAACTTTGTTTCGTAAACAAAACTGGAACGTTTCACATGAATAGCCTCAACTTGGATTGATGATGCTAGTGCACCCAAACCAGATACAAACTTGGCTATGGTAGGTTTAAGTTTCACATCATCTAGACGGACTTGCTTCAAGTCATTACCAAATAACTGATCTCTTTCTTGATTTTTACTGCCTGAAACCCCAACAATTGGATCTGGAGTTGTTGGACTTTGTACCTCATTTTTGTTACAAGGGTTCGTGCTTGGGCTCGCAATTTCAGCTGGATCTTCAAGTCTGTGCCTTTTCGAGTTTAGCTTGATGGAAACCATGGTTAATTCTGGTGAAAAAAAGGGTAAAATCATTAGAGAAGAAAGGAAAAATTCCAACTACAAATATATAAGAGCTAAATCTGCTCTAGAGGTTTATTTGACAAAAAGGAAAACAATCCAATAGGGAACAAACACCAGTTAACGATATGCATTGCAAAAACAATCCACTAGGGAACAAACACCAGTTGACTCCACATTTGATCCCTCAAAGTCCAAATTTTGTATAAATGATGTAGAAGTCCTGTATAGGACTAGATTCTCTTCTCCCATAGGCATTTGAATCATCTCAATTGTAATGAAGATATCATTTAGCTATTTCCCAAAGCAGTTAAGAGGTCTACCATGCTTTGTATGTTCCCCTCATATCAGCTGTAACACTTTTCGGAGATGAATGAAATGCACTATTTTTGTTAAAACAGTTTTGACTCGATATTACTATAAAAGTAAATTGAAATTAGACGCGCAATATTTCTTGACATGTTTAAGATTCTATTGGAGGAAAGGAAATTCGCCCATATTACTGTATTCACCAGGAGAAACAGTTAATTGTTCTTGAAATAATGAACAAAACAAATTCAAAATTGTGCAAAACGTTAGTCCCTTCTTCATATCAATTTCCACATTTCTTTAATGTCTCTTTCTACCACCTATCCAAAGTATATATAAAGCAGCAGAATAGGGCAATCCTTCAAAATAGACTAAGCTCCCACCACATCAAATTGACGAATAAAATAAACTACTGAAACAAGATATCAAAAGAAACATAAATGATGTGATTTGGTTAAATTTTCATAATTTCTTCGAAATTCTCAGTTTTTACAAAAACAACATTGGGTTGCAGAGTGAAGAAAGAAGAATCAGAAAGAGAACAGAAGAAACCTGGCAATCGTCCAATTCAATTTCACCGCCGGTGAGAGAAGGATCGCCATCCACGGCGGGAATCTACAAAATTACAGAATCGGAGAGTTTTGCGATACAGAGAGTAGGGATTTTGAAAATTGGGGGCAAATGTTTTCACCCAAACGGTCATATATTAAATGGCGGGAGGGATTACTAAAAATTGGCTGCAAATGAGTTTATTTTTAATTATTTAGTTCAAAAAATTACTTGATCTTACTAATTTTGTATTACATTTAATAAGACAATTTATTTGCTGAAAATTGACTGCATCAGGTTGTGACTTGGGCTTATTATATTCAATTAATCCTTCGGTTGATGTGGTAACAGTAACAATAAAATAAAATAAAGCAATGTCTAAAAATAATCCGGTAATATACTGTTGGATTTGTTAAATAAGGTCTGAATCAAATCGATTACAAAAAAATCACAATACCAGTTAAATCACTATCTTTCTATTCATCAATGCATTTACAAAAATACTATCCTACCTTATAAAAAATAGATATCTCTGTGTTTTTCTCTCTATTCTAATGAATTACATGAAAGACTTGGGTTGATGCCTCATATTTGGTAATGAAATTAAAACTTTTAGAAGACACAAGAATTACAGCTTGTAGTAGCTGTAAACCTCCAGATTTGTGGATATATATTGATTAAGTTCATTGTGCTATAGCCTCCTTTGCTTCACTCTGTGTGACCTTGGATAAATCATCAAGATCGCGAGATTGTAGACTGATAACCACGTTGTGACAGCGGCCACATAGCAAAGGATGCTCAGTGTAAGAACCTACTTGAGGTGAATAATTCCAGCATCTGTCACATTTCGAGCCATTTGCACGAGATACACCAATCCAGATTTTGTCCCCTTCTTCTATGAGGTATTCTCCAGTGTACTGAACATCTTTAATCCTTTCATCTTGCAATGAGTTGAGAATCTCCACCTGCGAAAATTGCAAGAATGTACTCATAAGATGTATAAAATCAAGAAAACCACTACATTATGCGCTCAAAGAAGACATTTCTGTTATGGAGGCCTAGAATACCTAAACAGAGACAGTATTTCACGTTTTAAGACTACTACCACACGTGTGTAACGAAATTCAGCTGAAAAGATGACCAATATTTGTTGCAAGTGTAACCAACTCAAAAAATATGTATGGTGTCAACTCAGAAGTAGGTTTTCAAGAGGATGAGCTCAGCAACAACATAGCGAGGACACTAAAAAGAGGGGAAGGCTGGTACTCATAAAAGACATGTAACGGACACATTTATACCAAGACCTATAGAATCTTGAGCATGAGTCCTAACTATACAAAGTTAAAATGAGTACTGCAGTATACCTGAGATGTTATAAATATGCGATGTAAAGCATCTGCCTCATTTGTAGGTTCACACATTTTGTTTAGTCTCTCAGCCAGGCTTTCATTAGAACAATGGAGATACAACTTTGCCTCTAAACTGGAACCAATCAATTTTCCACTTCGAGCTACTTCTAATGCTTTGTTAACTTCCGTCCTTAGCTGGTCATAGTTGTTCAAATTGTCATAATCAGAAAATGATTGAATAAGTAGCCTGAAGATAGTGACAATTCAATAGAAAGAAAATAGGCTCTGTCTGGCAGCATGAATGAAACCACGAATAGTTTAAATTATTAAACAAAATAGAATCTGATGTAATGGACAATCATTTGCTCCCTCAAATTATTAAAGCTACCAATCTGCGCTGTGGATTTCTTGTATGGCATCATAGATATACAGATATCCACCCCCTTTGAGCATACTTAAGCAACTGTCGCCAGATTGGAATACTAGGCCAAACTTAAGTTTAACCAACTGGTAACAGATTCAAGTATCGGGCCAAACTATGTGGGTTAGCTGGCTCAGATGTATAGCAGTTACCTCAAGAATTTTTCCCCAAAAGTCAACTTCTTCCTCTGGAAAGGAAAGGTATTCTGCATCTAGTTCAGGCCATCTTGACTCAAAAACAAATTTAGCAACATGCCCATCTTCAGCAGTATACTGAAAAGGAAGATGCTGCCACATATCCTCAGCCAAATGGGGTAAGATGGGAGCAATTATCCTTCCTATTGAAAGCAAATGGGCTTCAAGGACTGTTTGACAACTCCTCCTTGTAAAACTTGCACTCCCCCTGAAATTAACAAAAAAAAGTTTATTAGGTAGTGTAAAATTCATTAAAAATGTACCAAGAAAGTACTCAAAGCATACAAACTACAGCACTGTTGTATCTGTTACAATCTCAAAACTTCTATAAAATCCACGTACTGAACTAAGTCTTCTACCAGATTTACCCTACACCAAAAGTACACATTGAAGACTCTATTTTTAAGTTTTTAACAATAGCTAAATGATTCTTCTGATTCTCAAAATCTCTCTTATTTCTTTCCAACCAAATAGTCCAAAAGATGCAGAGAGGTATGGTTTTCCAGATTTGTGTTAATTATTTCCTGACTTTCTGATTCCGCCAACAAACCAATAGGCCTTTCACATTCTTTGGCATCATTTGTTGCACACCACTCATATTCAGGAACAGATCACATAACTGCTTTTTATGATTGCAATGCGAAAACAGATCTGCAGATTCCTGAGAATTTTCACAGAAAACAAATCTACTGCACAAAGTAATTCCTCTTCTCTGCAGCATATCTTGACTTAAGCATGCATTTCTAACTGCAACTCAACCAATTTACACTAGCATCTGACTAAGCTTTCAATACAAGGTGTAGTTCATGTAACGAGCAGAAAGCTGGATTCAAAGCTCTAGGCCTACAATTTCTAATATAAAGAAAGTCCATAGCAGCAGAAGCCTCAATGTAAAGGAAGAGCAATGTATGCAATCCCCCACACAAAGTCAATTTTCAGAAGATCTTTCAAAACTCATATACAGAGGTCATAAAACCCAACAACTCATACACGGGACATAGTACCTGTAACCGAAATGATGACACTGAGTCAAGAATTGAGGTCTGAGAATACTAACTCCCTAAGAGAAGTAGCTGGGATCTCAAGTTTGATGGTTGATGCAAAGACTCTTAGTAAACATGCTTATACCATCAAACTGCAGTTCTAAAGAAGTGAACACGCCTTAAAACATACAAAAAATCAGTAGAGGTTACATAAGATAAAACTGATACCTACTAAGACATTCTACAGAAGTAATCGATTGTCAACCAAGTTAGCATGCCACATCAAATTGAGTCAAAACCTACCAGGGAAAGATATATTGGAACAACAAGATCCTCTTGCTTTTTCTGTAGCCAATAATCTACACATTAGGCATCCAGAAACTTTTCAATGTGGACATGAAGTTAATACAATATTTAAGGAGCAAACTGCCCAAACTAACTGCCCTCCATATATACACAAGAGTGCAAGAGGAGACATTGATATATTTGTTAGTAGTCCATAAAATGTAATTAATTGTGCTTTGATGAACTGTTCCAAGGTTCAGGGAAATTAGAATTCCGGTCATTTATTTGATCGAATAAAAGAAAAAGTCGCAAGCCTACCAATAAAACAAACAGGATAGTTCATTAAATGAGACAGTAATCTATTTAACCGAGACATCAGCAGCAGGAATTCTTGCAAGCTTTGGCCACTGTGATAAAAGGGTAAATTTGGCATCCATTCAGTTTAAGGGAAAGTGACAGTTTTACTCCAACATTTGACATTTCCATCCGAATGAAAATAAAGCAAACAAACTGATTTAAATTTCAAGGAATAGTTTGGTCCACCACACCAGTAACTCTAAGCAACCCAAAATCCAACCCTTCCCCAATTCCTTGCTTCTCGTCCCTAGTCCTGGATCCAACTCCAGTCGACCGAGATTACCCATTATTGAGATTAATGTCTGATTAACAAACAGGATGCACACTATGAAGGAAGATGTGAAAGAACCAGATCCTTATTCCATGGTTCTTACATGCTATGAAAAACTGCATCTATGTTAAGATCTTGTATTGAGATATCTTTGGAAAATATATGAAAAAGTATATTTTATATATTTCCTGTACTATTCATACAAGAATATGTAAGATATTTACAGGATCTTCCTGGTGTTTGAATTAGAAAAGGATTCCACATGAAGGAGATATTTTTGAAAAGTCGCATCTTACAAATCCTTTTGGATGTAGAATTGGAGTTGTTTATGATTTTCTTAATTCCCAGGATCTTTTTTCTTTCTTTTTTTGAAGACCGTGGTGTCCAGGCGCTCAAGCACCTCGACTAATTCTACAGGATACCTGCCACCTCCCACCAGCAATAGGTACCAGGTAACTCTGTCCACCTACGCTAGACAAATGGGAAGAATCACTTAATGTTTTTTGTCTCCGTTGAGTTCTGAACCTGAGACCTCAGGATTCACAACTACTTCATTGACCACTAGGTTACACCCTTGGGTGCTCCTTAATTCCCAGGATCTTCGAGATATATGGTTTCCTTGTGTATGTGCTTACTAACAAGAAGACTATATATTCTATACTTGCTGCAGGAAACCATTCATTCACACATTGAGAAAAAAAAAAAAAAAAAGTCATAAAGCTTTCAAGCAATGAGCTGTTCCTGGAAGATCTGAAGACTATCTGAGAATGAAGAATCAGGTCGAAGACTCCGGTCCTTCTGTAGTGTTTCAATTGAGTCCAGTCCTAATTCAATTGTACTAGGCTTGTCAAGTTGTAACCATCTGCTTTTAAGAAGTATTACTAGGTTGTTGATGTTCTAGCGCATAGTTCCCAAGCCCGAACCACTGGGAACTATTGGGCCACCCCGAACTTCACGATTGGGTGCCTTATCTCCATCACCTTTACTGCAATTTCTCTCCCTCCTTCCTAAGTGCGAAGCTAGAGTTCTAGCTACGGTTGCGGCAGAATCCAGTAGCTTTGGCCAAAATCCTGTAATTGTGCTAAGAAATCCACTTAATGCGTATAGATAATTTATCCAGAACCCAGTAAGCAGCCTTTTCTAGAACTCAGAACCCATAAACACAAAAGTATGGATCTGCCCCTACTCTTTCCCTCTGCAGCTTCCGCCTTTTGGGCTCCCATTGTCTCCACTCTGATGATCTTTGATGAGCCAATGATAATCTCTTACCAGCAGCAGACCTCATTTGGTATAACTTTTTCTGGTTATTTTTCTTCTTTCCAAAATATTGTATAAAAAGTACCTAAATACAGCTCATTTTGATGGCATTTGAATGGGTTTAATAGATAACGAGCCAAAAAGCAATCTGGATAAATCAAGTCTACAAACCGAATTGCAGGTTCAACAGAGGCCACCATCAGAAGTACCTTATACAAGAGGGGCCAAAACTGAAAAAGGAATCCTTCATAATTACAATATTTAAAGCTCTTTTAATATGGTAGCATTATGTCTTTGCTTTGTTTTATATTCTTTTGTTATTTTTTTTTTAAAAAATTCTGCACTTGAAACATTAGACAAGCTTGGAAGAGAACAAAAGGTGAGAGTATGTAGAGATGCAACATGTATTACCCAACATAAAGCCGATCCTTCGCGACATCAAGATAGAAGTTTGAGAGGTCAACTATCACAAAGCGCTGAATTACCTGCATGGACAATAAAAATAATAACATAAAAATGGATGTCAGCTATTAAAGGGATGAAAGTAGTAAATAAGTATCAAAACAACTGTGACCATCAGCTGATAATCAAATTCATTTCGACAAAGATTGCCATAATATTGACAAGAAATAATGCTACATATTTTTAAAGACTGTAATCATTTATCTGACAAAGATTGTATTTTACTGGAGTAATATGTCAAATCTTTTGTAGGATCCTTGTTATCTTCTTGCCATAATATTGACAAGAAATTGCTACTGTGTCTTTGCTTCAATCTATTCCGGCCCCTCAGTCTGCACCTCTCTCTCTCACTCCCTCTCTCTCTCTCTCTCTCTCTCTCTCTCTCACACACACACACAGCAGCAGCAGCCACTTTATAGCAGCTAACCTCCTCCCTCGTTTTTACACTATGCCTTGACACTGCTGCAACTACATTTCCAACAAAAAGAATTTGCTGCTTTTGTACCTACATTCTCAGCTAAAAGACCTGACCATGACAAGCTTCCTCACTGTGCTGGAATAGAACAAACTAGGTAACAATGAAGGTGTACATTCCTTGAGTGTATCATGGAGCTTTTCTTCCAGAAATCCCCCTCAATCTAACTTCATCATTTCAAGCCAAGCTATTAGGTTACCTTCCATTGGAAATATTCAAGCTATTCTGTTTCAGCAGTGATCCAACATAGCACTAGATAATAATCAATCCATTCCCTCCCTGTTTTGCAGAAATATCCACCAGTAATGCTATTGGCAAGCCAAAACTAACTCCTAACAAGTTGATGGTTTTTCATCTAGCGCTTATAGAAATACACATCCACTGGTGGTGGAATTTAATACCAGTCTGCATCTGGTGGATCATTTGGACAAAAAGTAACATAACGTTTTTGAAGATAATGCCAACCGTTTCATAAAAATTAAGTTTATTTTATAATTTCATTTTACTTTTGGCGTAGAAACAATTGTACATGAGGATGAAGATCCTGCATCTGGTATCATTTGGAAAAAAAGAAACATAAGGTGCTTTGAAGATACTGTTAACTCTTTCATAAAGATTTAAGTTTAATTTTTTTTAATTTTGGTGTGGAAAGGAATTGTAAATGAGGATGAATAACTGTTAGGATTCATGGAATCCTTACATGATTTTAGGAATATTTTTTCTTTTTGCTCTACTTGTACATAATTGTCAGCACATCTTGGTGTTGTGCACTATCAATAAGATCATTACTTTTCTCAACAACAAAAAGGGCAACCCTGTAGGCCTGTACACAAAATGTGCCGCATTCACGCAGGGTTCAGGGAAAAACCACACCACAAAGGGAGTTTGGTGTGGGTAGCCTACATGACCTATAGGTCACTCAGAGACAACTTTACTATTACTCCAAGGCTCCCCTCCCCTTCTCCTTACTTTCTCAAAAAAAGTAAAGGAAATGCTCCTTCACAGAATAAAAATCATTGTATTCAACAGAATTGGCATGTTATGTTCCTTGTCATCAATCTTAAGGACCTTCGATATTGACCTTTTATTTTTTCTTCTGTATTACCTTTTTCATCTGTTGAACAAATATTTTCTTCCATTCTTCTTGTGCTAAGCCTTGATCATTTTCCCAAAATATCCTCCATGCAGCCAGAACTCTTCAACTATCTTTTGTGCTCCACACTACAAAGTACAACTGCAGCGAGCTGACAGCCTCTAGAGAACTTCAGATTTTACACTCTGAAACTTTGGACAGGATCTTGACTTCGATGTCTGATTGGTGGCTGAAATGGTTCTTTCTTTTTTTGGGGGAACTGACATGGTTTATATACTTGAATAAAGAATCTCAGTTTAGTTTCTAGTTTCTTCAGACTTCACATGATATCAAGTTTGATTTTTTTTTAACCATTGTATAACTATCAAGCAAAACTAGAACAAGTAGGAAAACTTCAGGCTTTAACCTTCTGAAACTTTGGCAGAGATAGTGATGAAAGACTTGACGTTTACTGTGACTGGTGATAGAAATGGTGTTTACATCATTAAACATCACTGCTAAAGTGCCACATCTACCTAAACAATTAGTTCACAATGAAACACAGAAACGATAAGACACAACTAATCTGCTAGTTGCAGCCATATTCTCATCTGCTGACGCACTGAGACTAACACACATAGTTTAAACCATAACAGAAACTGTTAAGCTCCTCCATTTCTTCAAAATACACTCTCTTACTATCTTCAAGCAAACAAGTTCCTTTTTCCATGTAACCAAAGTTTAAGAGTCATCACATTTCAGGAACTTGAAACATCAACTTGGCTTTTAAAGAAACCATACCTGAAATATTTTGAAAAACTGATAACTATCATAGCTCTCTCTAATGTTGTTCACAACATTAGCAAGCTGGTATAATGCATGCTGATCAATCATCGGAAGATCACTATACGGGACTGTATAATCAGCCTGCAGAAAGAAAATTTCAAATAAAACTTCAACTTCCAAAACTACCAAGTTAAGTTGAAATCTAATTCAAGAATCAAGATAATTAATAAAATCATCAACTTTAACAAGTAAAAGTAATACTCAGTTCAAGAGTCGAGCATAAGAGGGATCTATGACACGGATTTCAAATGCTCTAGGTGTTTGTGTGTGTGTGTGTGTGCGCGCACGCATGTGTGTGTGTGTGAGAGAGAGAGAGAGCTTAGCGAAAAAAGAAGATGATGCTGCAAATATAATCAGAATACGTGCGTAAACATTTTCATTTGAAAATGGCCTCAATTGAGATTGTTTAACCTACTTTCCAATCATGGAGATTTGCTAGAAGGAATCGGAGTGTTCCTCGCAATTTCCGGTATATGTCAGACATTTGACGAAGGACTTGAGGTCCAATTAGCATGTCACCAGTATAGTCTACACTTGAAACCCAAAGCCTTAAGACATCAGCACTATATGGAGGATTTTCCTGTCAAAGGAAAAGTAGAGATGTCATTTCTTGGCAAGAACATGTTGATTTGCACAAAAATTGCAGAAAATTGGCAACATACCTTCTGGTTTTTCCCTCCTTCAATCACCATCCTTGGATCAACAACATTTCCCAAAGATTTGCTCATTTTCAACCCCCTCTCATCCAATACAAATCCATGTGTAATAACACCATGATAAGGGGCCTGGCCTGCAATTATGACATGCAATGAAGAAATTATTATAAGGTAACACGTCGAAGAACCAAAACCTAAAAATAATGAAATCGGTAATTACTGTCATGTACTAAGATCCTGTATTAAGTATTTTGATAATTTGCTTCTTTTGCATCATCTGTCAATGTCTCCAATTTCCAAGAGTCTCTCCAAATCCTTTAGCCTCTTTCAGAGTATAACTTGCCACTGTTTTTTAAGGAGAAAAAGATGGTACACTATAGGTCTATGGATGAAGTCCACAGAGTGGGGCAAGAGAGAGAGAGACCTTTATCATTAATAGCAGAGAGTAGAGAATATAGTCATAGTTTCAGATGTAGAAATTAAAGATCCATAGAGACAAAAGAGTTTAAGGGGATCACCAATTCCCCTGGAAGTTCAAACATAACCCTGTTCTTTTCCTACTTTTCATAGCCGAGCTTGATATTTTCCATGGGAGAAAAAAGAGACTAATAAAAGATTCTCTAAAGCTTCTTAACTAATACTACAAAGGATCAAGAACAGGACTTCAAATGCCCCTTACCTTTTGTAGCAATACTTGTTAATAAGGAACTCTGGAACCAACCACGATGCTGATCTGTTCCCTCGAGATACAAATCTGCAGGGTAATTAAGGCTTTCTCTTTTGTCCAGCACCGCAGCCCACGAGGAACCTGTGTAAAGAGAGGTTAACTTATAATCGTAGTGCTAAAGAAAAATTACATTAGGGCCTAAACATGAAATATAGTTAGACAGCTAAAGCTGAACTTTGGCTGACAGAGGTTTAATTTTTTTTCAAGAACTTTGTGGTGGTAGTCAAGTCCACTTGACTTAGCCTGACTCTCAGTTGGGTTCTTTCGGGACTTCGAATTATTTCAAGTGACAAACAACAATAAAGGCACACATGGATATGGGTCAATCCCCCAACTCTTTTAAACATCAAAGAAACAATAGAGAAGCAACAACATACTAGTGTAATCCCACAAGTGGGGTCTGGGGAGAGAAGGAAAAGACAACAATAATAGAGAAGACACAAAAAGGAAAAGAGAGAGAGAGAAGGATGGAAGAAAAGGGCAGTGTAATCCCACAAGTGGGTCAGGGGCGGATGGTGTGTATGCAGCCTTACCCCTACCTTGTGAAGGTAGAGAGGTTGTTTCCTATAGACCCTTGCATCAAGTAAAGCATATCAAGATCAATAAATAAAGGAAATACAATAGTGAAGAAACCATATGAAAAATAATGGAGAAAAGAACTATAGCAACAACAAACAGTATGATAACTGAAGCAGAGCAACACCAGGTAATAATAAAAGAGAATAATACGGTAGCAGCCAGCAGGAGAGTACTAATAATAATACTGATAAGGAAAACAAGACAACGCTCGACTACCTACTGACCTTCTACCCTAATCCTCGACTTCCATATCCTCCTATCTAGGATCATGTTCTCGTTGAGCTGCAGATGTGTCATGTTCTATCTAATCACATCTCCTCAATATTTCTTCGGCCTACATCTTCTCTCCTAAGACCCACCATAGAAAATTTATCACACCTCCTCACTGGGACATCAAAGGATCTCCTCTTCACATGCCCGAACCATCTCAGCTTCAACTCAGTCATCTTGTCCATCACGAACGTCACTCCTACCTTATCTTGAATATCTTTGTTCCTAATCATATCTCTCCTAGTATACCCACACATTCATCTCAGTATCCTTATTACCGCTACTTACATCTTCTAGACATGCGAGTTCTTGACTGGGAGACTATTGGAGAGACATTTCAGAAAGTCGGTGTACATAATTCCAATAAGCATGCCACCAGCAAGATGATCAAGAAGCAATGCAAAGAGAGTTGGTAGTCACATGCATTCAAGAGTTCAAAACACACATTAGAATTAATTACACCAACTTCAAGAAATGACCAAGGATAAACAAGGGCTTGATCTTGATAGAACAAGAAATTCAGCTAACAATTAATACTAAGGTTCTGGTGTTCTGCTGATCTACCTTCAGTGTTCGAATACTAAATTTTAAGATTTGGGGGTACAGATCTAGGTACAAATACGGGTGCGGGACTTTAGTTGATTATTGACCAAAGAAAGTGTTGGAGAGAAAAAGGAAGAAATTCAAATCTAAAATAATATCTCTTTTTTTTTCCAACGACAAAGGAACTTACAGGCGGACATTTGCGGGCTTTAGCGAGAATTGCGGTAATTGAATCGAGAATGGAAAGTCTTCACTAATTTGGCTTAAAATATTTCAAACATCTAAGAATAGAGTTATATAAATATGCCTAAATTATGGACTACTTGAAAGGAAAGGAATGCATGAATATTTTAGAGCAAGTTTGAATCAGTAATTACTATTAAGTACATATGCTCCTTACAATTTTTTGGTGTAACATGGCTATTGCAAATGAGAGATCATGATAGACCTCTTCAGTTCATTGCACATTCAATAGTGATACTTTTTTCTAACATTCAATAGTGATGTTGACCTGTAAATAACTTTAAAGTATCTTCTGGTTGTTGACTTCTTAATACAAGTATCTTTTAATGATATTAACGAACATATGCCTAAATTTGTTTCACCCTAGCTTTTGTTTTGGATTTCCAATTTTGGTCAAAGTAACCAAGATCAATTGACCAGGTCCGGTATGGATCCTACACCCATGTCGTGTCGACACAGGTGCAGCACCGAAAGTGAAGAGTCCTAACAATTCTAAAATAACCCAAAAAGTGTTTACAAAGCTAGTTTAACCAAATTTTAAAATTAACCCAAACACACTCTAGTATTGATGAATAGATGAGGTTGCTTTCCAAATACAACAAGAAGCAAAGTAGAAACTAATAGATGATTAGATTTTAACCATGGTGCCATAAAGTTTCAAACAATCAATGATCAACATTGATCCCCACAAAGGAAATTGTTTGAGCTAGTTCAACAGGTAGAGTATTGAAAGAAGCTATATCACCTGAGTCAAACCAGACATCCATTGTATCAGTCCCTTTTTCATAGTTTGATGCTTTATCGCGATATTTCTCAGGAAGTAATTCCTCCACTGCCATGTACCACCATGCATCACTTCCTTTTTGGGAAATTATAGCTGCAAAATCATGATTCGGTGTGAGGTTAACATTAGAATATTATAAACACAAACTAAAGATTTTAATATTTAATACTCCCTCCGTTTCAATTTATTTGGCTGGTTTTGACCTGGCACTCGGTCGGAAATGCCAAATACTATGAAAGATTTGATGTTCAGATTGAAGAGCAGGAGAAGGAAGAGAAAATGAAGGGCTGGAATGTGATTCTACTTGCTTTAATGTGGATAGTTTAAAGAGAAAGAAATCAGAGAGCTTTTGAAGGTGTAGGGTCGAGTATCTCTAGACTATAGAGTAGTCTCCGTTCCTTTATTTTCTTTTGGTGTGAACAGAAAGTTCCTAGTTGTATAGATGATTGGGTGGAGTTCATAGAGAATCATATCCTTTTGTTGATTCTTTACCTTTTGGTATATCCCTTGTATACGTCCAGCTTGGCCACATTTTATGAATGAAAATACATTTACTTGATCAGAGAAATTATCATGCTCCAATAAAAATCCAGCGTAACAGAGAAGTACAGGAAATCAAAACATGAGGGATTTACATTTGATATGATCGATAGTCTCTTCATTCATCAGTGGCTCCTTTGATTCAATG
>JAJOOE010004862.1:0-15764 GCA_036250405.1 Solanum raphanifolium
AAACTAAAAATGTTATTCAATAACATATAATTTCAATACAAATAAATAAGTATATAAAAAATAAAAAATCCCCCGTCCCGTCCCGTCCCCCCAAAACCTGTCCCATCCCGTATATATAGTGGGACGGGATGGGACTTATTTTTGTCCCGGCCAAATCCCGCCAGCCCCGTCCCCCGTCCCGTCCCGTCCCCAGTCCCCGTCCTCGTCCCCTTGCCACCCTTACGATGGTTCAACAATTTAAAGCTCCGGAATCAAATGCAACGCTCACACTCACAAAGAAGAACACTATGCATGCTTTCACCCAAAGGTTTGCCCGTATTTTCCAATAGACCATTGTTTCAGCTCACTCAAGATCAAAAAGGTCTTTTCAAGGTTTGTAATGGAGCTGAATGCAAAGGTATGATCATTTAGGCTCAGTGACTTACTTCCTCATGAAATGTGGTGCTCACAACACTTCCTTTCCTCTTATTTCATCATTTTCTTTAGTGCTTATAAGTCATTCCATAATTCACTTTCCATGGATTGTTTGGAAACCCCATTTCTTTTGTACTTTATTCCATGACTTTTTCTTTTTCATTCTTTTCTTTTATCTTTTCTTTTTTTTTTTTTTGTATGGAGGGGGTTCTATTTTTCTTCAAACCATGGGTTAAATGAGACTTTTCTTGCACTTCTTGACTCGCCTTCTCTTTTCAGCACACCCCCAACTTAGGCTTTTGGCCTAAGTTGGCTATTCAATCAACCACAAATCAAGAGGATTATAGGTAGTGGATTAAGGGATGTCATGTTTTCATCAAGTTTCTTCCAAAAAAAGGCAAGGCTCAAGGGGTGTTCAATGAGGTTCACACACTCACAAGGTAGGCCACAAAAGAGGTATATGTCAAATTGGCTCACACTCTTCGAAGTTGCCTAAGATCATATCAAGAGATAGCCTTACCTAGTCGACCGGACCAACGGGGCAAATTCTAGGTGTTATCATGCATGATTCACAGTAAGCTCATCACACAAGGAATCGACACCAAAGTCAAACAAGACTCCACACTTTTGCTAGTATGCAATGATCATCACAAGTGACTCTATTTGATAATTGGCTAGTCACAACGAGATGCAAAGAGTTCACATATTGTCTATGCAACTTCATTTGGCCTCATCGTAGCCGCACATTCATGTTTGTTTGATTATGAGCACTATTCAAGTTATCGGTATTGATCAAAACCGATACTCAAATTTACAAGAAAACAACCACATTTAACACATACAAGAGGTGGCCAAATTTTCCGGAAGGGTCAAAAATCATTTGAAATTAAAAGCAAGGAGCCAGAAGCTCAAACCTTCCACAAAGAGCAATGTCAACACAATTTAAGCACAAAGCCCAAATAGATAAACAAAACAACATTCATAATCAGCACACAAAGGTGGGCCTCACCCCACCACAAATAAAAGACATTTGTCCTCAAATGCAAATAACCATATCCAAAAGTGAAAAGAAATAAAGACAAAGAGGGAGGTAAAGAGGGGGTCCTGTCTCACAGTCGCTCCGTCTGTCTGGGCATCAGTGCCCGATGCCTCACCTTGAGCTTGGTTATCATTTCCCGGTTCACCAAGTTCTGTTAAGTATGAGTCCGCCAGAAAGACATGCACCGCTCTACAGAATCCCCGGGCACATCAAGGAATATTAGGGTCTAGGGTAATGGTCTTCCTGGCAGAAGTGGGCCTCTTGCCCTTAACTTTCCCAGTAGTTGTGGGTAGTTTCGTAGCTTTGCCTTTCGACGTAGTTGCATCCTCATTTATCGCAATCCCTTTGGACTTCTCATGGGCTGGTGTTATTCTTTCAGTAGTTTTTGATATAGTCATGTCTGTAAAATCTCGAAGACGAGTTAGGAAAACTTACACAAAAGCACAACAAAACAATTTCAGACAGACTCGCCAAACCAGAGGGCGAATCACCGAATTTCTTGGGAGAGCTAGATTGAGCTCGCCGAAGGAATTATCTCTAAAATTGTAGCAAGTAGGCGATGGGGGAAACCACTCGGCAAACAAGGACATGCCTGCCGAAAGTTCCAGTGCACAAAGGTTCAAAGGTGCCGACAAAGGGTGAAAGAGAAGCTTTTTGGCGAGTCACCGAGTGCTTTTGGTGACTCAAGCTTCTCGCCGAAAGTTACAGAATCAATCATCAAATAGAGCATGAAATCAAAGGCGAGATGGGGACATTAGGCGAACCGCCGAGTGGTTCGGTGAGCTCGACCTAGCTCGCCAAACGGCCTAATGCGCCTATTTTCAACCCAACTTCTCAAATTCAACCCTGCACCCCCCGAAAACAAAACTAAAGCATGCACTAGTACAATTAAAGTAGGACCCATAACACCTAAGCACAACCCCTCAAATTTTAATCCAGCTTAAGGCATACAATTACGGGAATTCAACAGTCACAACTACTCGAGCAAGATTATCAAATTAAATCATGCGTGTAAACAATCTAATCCTATCAGGCAGGATCAGAACACTTCAACAAGATCAGGCTATTGCAAATGATTATAATTTTTGAGAAAATAAACTCGGGGTATAGAAAACCAAACTTTGGTGTCGATTAAGAGAAGATTGAAATGCTAGGCGACAATGTAATCCAACTTCGAGCACAAATCAACACTAAAAATGCGAAAATATAGGAGCTAGCATGCGGGTGTGATATTGGGAAGATAAAAAGTGAATGAGTTTGAAACTTTTAAACCTTTGACCTGCAAAACCATCCAGTTCTTTGCCCGTTCGGCGACATTAGTCAACCTCGCCTATCCACTCGATGACACGTCAAGTGTTCATTTTCCTCGCTGAATTTTACACGAACTCCAGTTAGTGTGGGTGTCCTAACGACGGTATCCGTCGGGATCGCAGACATGGTTGGTGACTCACCAATAATTTCCAAGGCGCACCGAGTTTTACAGACTCCAATTTGGAGATGTTTTGAGTCAAATGGCGGATTAGGTCGGGCTCGCCGACCTTTTCGGAGACTCGCCAATTGGGCCTGTTGCTCGCCACCCTGTATTTTTTGAACATTTTCCACACCTCAACCTGTTCAGACAACACACCATTATTTTGCCAAAATACAAATAAAAGCAATAAGGGGTTTTAGGTTGCCTCCCAAATAGCGCCTTAGTTAACGTCGTGACACGACACAAGTCCACCTTCAAACCTCATTCTTGGGGTTGACCATAGAGTCACTAGGCAACCCCCCTTTTTGTCTCGGATTTAGGTGAGACGACATCTGACCCATTTGGGTCTCCAGCTGCTTGATTGATACTGAATGAGAGGTAACAGTCTGGCTAAGGGTCGGCACGTCTTCTTTTATTTCTTTCAAGATCTTGTCTGATCCGTTGAGGATACGAAAAAACATATCCCCAGACCTACCACCCTCCGAATCCTTTGGCTTTTAGCGCTCGTGAGGAGGCACATACCTATCCTTCTCCCCTTTCTTCCAATTAGGATTACGGTCTCGCCATTCATGCTCTTTCCAACCTTCATATCTAGCCCAACCTTGGTTACCACCCTGCCTTGGGTAGTTTGAACGATAACCACCGCCTTGGTTGTTTAGGAAGTTCACCTCTTCATTGTACAAAGCATCAAACTTTGCCTCTTCCGGATTTGCTCACCCGATACCCACAACATTGACACCCCGAGCACCAGCTCCCATGACATTTTTGGACAAAATGTCAAGTTGTGTCATGATCTTGGCCATGTTTTGGTCCCTCTCTTGATATTTTTCCATCTGCTCCTTGGTTAGTTTGAATGTAAGAGGGGAGACTTAGTCTTCACGGGTGTACCAAGCCCGATTTATCGTAGT
This sequence comes from Solanum raphanifolium, assembly GCA_036250405.1. NCBI lineage: Eukaryota > Viridiplantae > Streptophyta > Magnoliopsida > Solanales > Solanaceae > Solanum > Solanum raphanifolium. The sequence goes on from JAJOOE010004862.1 coordinate 3,833, forward strand.
CATTCCATCCAATAGCTTAGCTGCTATCACGTAAGGCTGTTGCATCAAACCTCCTGGAGAAAGTTGGTCAGCAACACCCTTGTTCACTGAGTCTAGGCTCCGGTAGAAATATTGCAACAAAACATTGTCAGGCAAGCCATGAGTTGGGCATTGGAGCACCAACTTCTTGAATCGCAGCCAAGTCTCATGAATTAGCTTACCCTCCAAACGCTTAAAGCTTTGCATACTGTCCCGAAAAGTCATAACATCAACTGGGTATGATTAATATTCACTTTAAATGAGTCTAGGATGAAGAATCTTCAACACCCACTTCCAATCTTCAAAATCTAAGCAAATATGTTCTCTACTTGAAAACTTAGAAAAATAAAAAGTTGTCTCTGAAATATCATATAAAGTTAAAAATTCAAACTAATATTTATAGTTGTAAAGAAAATGTGCTGCGAAGGATCACTCGGCGCAGTTAGTTGGGATCGCCGATGCCCTCAGCGATCTGCCCATTGGTCTGCTTCATCGCCTTTCAGCTTTTGCCTTCAGCATCTTCGCATTTTAGATCATTGGGCGATATTGTACTGCTTTACGGAACTGTTCAGCAATGCGCCGACTGCTCATTTTCATCTCCGACTTGATCTTTTCCTTCAGGGCTCAACACTCTGGAACTTTGGGCGAGGTTGAGGCCATTCGGCGACTCGCCTAATGCATTAGGCGATCCTCATGCCTTATTTTCTTCGTCTTTTCAGCTGTTTTGTTCCTTTTTGCCAAGTAGTGTCCATGCTTTACCTCAAACTCCAAATATCTGAAACTTAAGGATTTACATCAGTTATTGAGACAAAATATGCATTTAGGACACTAATTCTATTAAAATGATGCCCTAAATGAGTCCAAATTGTGGAATCATCAACTGTCATAATTCTTGAGTAGCTCTAACGACCTCTTTTGTATAAGATTAAGCTTCTTTTGATTGAAAACATACTGGAGACTCTTGTGGTTAGTAAACACATCTACATGAACGCCATAGAGATAGTGACGCCATATTTTGAGAGCAAAAACCACTGCTTCCAGCTTGAGATCATGAGTCGGGTAGTTCCTCTCGTGAATCTTAATTTGCGTGGAGGCATAGGCTATAATATTACCATTCTGCATCAGTACACAACCAAGACCTACTTTGGACGCATTACAATAAACAACAAAACCCTCTGTACCCTCTGGTAGGGTCAACACTGGTTTAGTAGTTAACCTAGTTTTCAATTCATGAAAGCTTTTCTCACAAGCTTCAAACCATTAAAACTTAGTTGTATTTTGAGTTAACTTAGTTTAGGGAAGAAATAGTTGAAAACCTCTCGAAGAACCTTATGTAGTAATCAACCAACCCCATGAAACTCCTTATAACAGTTGCGGAGGTAGTTCTAGGCCAATTCTGCACTACTTCTATATTTTGAGCGTCAACTCAAATTACTTCTCCAGAAACGATGTGGCCTAATAATGTCATTGATTCTAGCCAGACTCACACTTAGAAAACTTGGCATACAACTCTCGATCTTTGAGAGTTTGGAGGACTATTCTGAGATAATTGACATGATTCTCCTTATATCTCGAGTAGATCAGGATTTTTTTGATGCATACAATAAAAAACATATCCAGATACTTCTAAAATACTCTGTTCATGAGATCCATGAATTATGCTGGAGCGTTTGTCAAACTCAAGGACATAACAAGGATCTCGTAATGACAATAATGTGTCACGACGCAAAGTACAGCCTAGACGTGACATGACGTATAAGACCCCGAGAATCCCTACACAAACCACTTAGCATACTACATACAAGATAATAGAAATAAAGATTTCAAGGAAACAATCTTACATCATAAAAGAGTTTGACAAAAGTGGAAGTTTAACATAGTCTCAACTAGCCATTTATTACATCAAAATAAGTGATTAGGACGTAACCCATACATCACATACAAAGTCTGAAAACGGTAATAAAGAAAAACATATAAGAGTGACATCATTCTTGAATATATGAGGATTCACCAAGTCTTCAAGTCTCTAATACGATCAACTAGCCACGAACGGAAGGAGAATGGTCATCAAGCCATACATTAGTGAAACAATGTAGACACAAGTATGCCTTAGTACGTGAAATGTACTAAGTATGAGGGGAATGCAATAAAACATGAGACGTGATCGTAAGGGGACATAATCGAAAATATGAAATGCATGACCAAGTTAAAACATAGTAAAAATCATTTAAGAAATTTCATTAAATCATGAACATGGTCAATGGATCTTTAAACCATAAAGTACTTCATCGAACATTAGTAATTAACTTAATTCGTGTTGTGGGAAGTTTACCATTAACCGACATAGACCACGTGAGATATAACATGGAATCCGATAAATCCCTTATACCGAAAGAAGGGGAATTCTACTTGCCACAAGGTAGAATCTGTACACATCATATCATATGCTATATGTGGATCCACTAGCTAGGTCATTTAAGACAACTCCTATAGGGGCACATAGTTTAGGACTAGAGGTTGCTACTAGAGACTGACCTAATTGAGCCTCCTCCTCAAAGCCACTCGGTGCTAAGTAAAAATCCCACATAATAGTCATCGAATCATATTCATATTATCATCCATGGAAAAGTACAATTAAGATACTAATTCAAGCTAGAAACATCATAGAGTAGCTCCTTAGACCATGTGTGGAAAATCTTTCTCCATCCATGATCTTTACATAATAGATTTATAAGTCCCATAGTCATTAAATTCATACTAAAAATGCCCTACTACTAATGGAAATAGTTTTAAAAGAGTGATCTATAGTCATTGATGACATGCTATCATACTAATCAAGACCTAATTTAGGAAAATAGCCCAAAAGCATTGAGGGCAAATATAGATGTCATTCATGTCATGTGGCCAAGCTTCATAGAACTGATAGATACCTTCATCTATAAGCTTACTTAAGTCATCACATTGATTTCATGAAAATAAGCATGATTTCATACAAATATATTCATAGATTCAAGATTCTTTCCTAAATTCATGTAAGTTAGGGTTCATAGTCAAAATTCATATATGAATGCATGGGTTCACATGAAAATAGTTGAAAAGCATGTAATTAAGTCTAAATCATCAAAATAAGATCATAACAAGCAATTGAATCCATACAAATAGAACACATGGGGAATTGAATGAAAACCTAATCAATTTTTTGGGAAATTGAATTGGAGAAACTTTGGGGACTTAATGGGTGATTGGAGCCCATTGATGAAATCCCTACATACCTTGATTAAATCCCTAAGCAATGATGAAGAAAGGATACTTGAACTTGAAGAACCCTAGGTTCTTCTTCCTTGATCTAGAAAGAAGATATTTGGAGAGAATTTAGGAATTTGAGAGAATGAATAAGTTGGGGGAAATTTCTAAGGGTAAAGAGTATTTATATGTCTTTGATTTAGGGGTGAAATGACGTAGCTTAGGTACTAAATAAATAGGAAAAGACCCAATTACCCATAAGAAATTAACTATTGGAGTGATCTACGGGTGCCACCTATGGAATGTAAAACATTCATTGGTTTGTAGATCGAGTTAGTGGGGGTCAAAATGCTTGTCACTTTCTATGATAGGTTCCTACGGTCCGTAGAAGTTTCTACTGGATGTAGTCCCTATCCATAGAACTTAAAGATCCTTTCCAAATTTGAGACCACTTCAATGTGACAGGTCTACATCCCATCAACATTTCCACGACCCGTCTAAGCCACGTGTAGACCCAAAAGTCGAATCAATTTTTCAACTAAGTTTGGAACCCTTATGTGACCACTTCCTATGGGCCGTATAACTTCTACGGACCGTCCTGGTGGTCCGTAGAAAACTTCAGAAATCCAAAAAATCAAGAAATCCTTAAGGCCATTTCTATAACTCCCTTCTACGGATCATAGAACCTTCTACGATCCGTAAACATGGCATGTAGACTTGAACCTGCAGTCAACTATGCAACCATTCTTTTTCCGAGGTTTTACAATATCTCCCCCTTGGGAACATTTGTCATGGAATGTGACTCAATCTAACATGAATATAGTAGGAGAGAAACTAACAACCCAAGATGAATGCAATTTCATTAAAACACACATAACCAAGGAGGAATATCAAATTTATGCTAAAACATACTTTTAAAAAATCTTTTCATAAACATACATTCAAATCATACACAAATGCACATCATCAATGAAGTTAAGTCAAAATCTCAAAAATCAAAATTTTCATTGACATGAATGCATAAGGAAACATGAGAATGACTAAAACCACAAGAATCCTAAAGAGTGAACATGAGGGGCTAATGCCTTAAGCTAGAGCTGCAGATAAAAGAAAGAGACAGGGATACTAAGACATTACATCGCCTCCGACCTTTCACATACCAAACCATAGCAAAGAACCTTTGCAACAATTTAAGTATCCCCCCCTGCCCACACCAACCCTTGGGAGTAAACCTCTCTAGTCTTTTCAAATCCACCCCCTCTCAACCAAAGTATAGTACCAATGTCTTAACAACCACAGAACCATTGATACAAGTAAATTCTTAAAGAATTCGCACCAAGATTTCAAGGTCAACTTCAAACACAATAATCATACATGGAGTCTTACCATAGCCAATGAAACACCCAACATCACGCAATGCATAACCACAAGCTAAAAGACCATAAATTACCAATCTCTGTATGCGAGAAACCTTCATGATCTTGTCGAGTTTGATCTTACCTACCATCCCTTCCCTTAGCAGTAAAAACTAGGCAATTTCTCATCTTGTGACCACTCTTTCCACACCCAAAGCATGCATTTGAATTGGCTAGACACTTACCCCCATGTCCTTTTCCACACTCCCAACACTCGGACACTATTTGATCACTAAAACCATTTCCTTGAGAACGATTCCCTCCACTGGACCTTGTATATGAGAAATTATCATTATCCCTTCTTTCCCTCTTTGAATCCCTAGTTTCCTTCTTAAGATTCTCTTCTTTTATTTATTGTGCATGAACCATCAAACGGGATGCATCCATCTCCTTAACAAGCATGGAGGTTAGGCATTTCTTAACCACCAAGTCGGGAGTACCCGACACAAACTTACTTATCCTTGCCCTTGGATCTGCAACTATAGTTGGAGCGTATTTTGACACTTGCATGAATTTCAAAGCATACTCTTTCACATTCATATTACCTTGACGAAGGTTAATGAACTCATGTACCTTTACCTCCCTCATCTCAAGGGGAAAAGCCTATCAAGAAAAGCAACCTTAAATTTCTCCCAATTAATATGACCTGCATCTATTGCCCTCTCTTCCTTCCTTTGGTTAAATCCAACTTGAGCAACACCCTTAAGTTGATAAGCGGCCAATTTCACCTTTTCTGCCGAAGTGATACCCATAATTCCCACTATCTTATAAACCTCATCAATGAACTCTTGAGGATCTTTCTCAAATTTAGACCCATGAAATTTTGGAGGATTCATCTTGGTAAAGTCTCTCACCCTTGTTGCTGCCATACCCATCATTGGGTTCATGGGAGCCACAAACTCTCTATTTACTTGAGCCGTCATATCTTGGGCCAATGCATGAAATGCAGCTCGAAACTCTTCATTAATCACTTGGTCAACCAAAGGGTTAACCGACACTTGGGAAGCTTTGGGCTCCACATTTTCACAAATATTCCTTCTCACGGGATTCCTTCGTGGAGGTATATTCTGAAAAGCATAAATAGGGGTTAGTAGAGGAAGACCTTCATAGAGATAAACTCTATGGCACGACTTAAGATTAATGAAAGAAGTGGAGTTTCCTAAACATCTTATAGCCTCTCATTCATAAATGTGGCGCGCTTCACACTCATGAACAAGACTCTACTCGACATGGCTTATGAGACAGCCTAGGACCTTTCTAAACCATGTGCTCTAAATACCAAGTTTGTCACGACCCAAAGTGCACCCTACACGCGACATGTCGTATGATACTCCGAGAGGCCCTACACAACCCACTTAGCATACATCATACAAGATAAAACAAATAAAGATTTTAAGGAAACAATCTTATATCATAAAAGAGTTTGAAAAAAGCGAAAGTCTAACATAGTATCAACTAGCCATCTATTACATCAAAAGAAGTGATTGGAACGTAACTCATACATCACATACACATTCTAAAAATGGTAATAAAGAAAAACATATAAGCGTGGCATTATCCTCGAATGTATGAGGAATCACCAAGTCTTCAAGTCTCTAATACAATAAACTAGCCACAAAAGGAAGGAGAAGAGTCGGCAACAATGTAGGCACAAGTATGCATTAGTACATGGAATGTACTAAGTATGAGGAAAATGAAATAAAATAGGAGACATGATCATAAGGGGACATAATCGAAAACATGAAGTGCATGACCATTCAGAAACTGAAACTTGACTACACGAGTTCTACAATCAATAGAAGCATAACATGAGTGAAACCAATCCATACCAAGGATAACATCAAAATCTAGCATATCAAGCTCTACCAAGTCAACAAGAGTAACTCTATGGGACAAGGAAATGGGACACTTTCTATATACCCTCTTAGTCACAATAGAATCACCAACAAGCGTAGCGATAGATAAAGGATCTAACAACACATCGGGAAGCACATCAAACCTCATAGCCACATATGGCGTCACAAAAGACAAAGTAGCACCGATATCAAGTAAAGCATAAATATCAAGTTAGAAAACTTCAACATACCGGTAACCACATCGGGAGAACCCTCTTGTTTACCACGAGTCTGAAGTGCATAGAATTGGTTTTTCTTAGGAGCATTGGAACCTGAGCCACTAGGAAGAGCCTGCTTTCCCTCTCTTTCGTTAGCCGTAAGTATTGGGCAATCCCTTATTTTATGACCACTTTTACCACAACTGAAGCAACCATCTATTCTGGCTAGGCACTTATTCTCGTGCTTCCTTCCACACCTAGTACAAGTAGACATAGGCACTGAAGATCCACTATCATTCCATCCTTGAGGCTTAGGGTTAGACACTCTATCTTTGTTGAACTTAGTGCTTAGTGGGAGCATTGGAGGAGCCTTGACCGGAAAACCTTTGTCGAAATCTTGGACGACCATGTCCATCGAACCTTGCATGAGAGAAATTACCATCACCAATCTTAGCCCTTTTTACCTCTCTAGACTTTTCCTTAAGTTTCTCCTCCTCAATTTATTGTGCGTGGACAATGAGACAAGAGATGTCCATGTCATTAATGAGCATGGCGGTACGACACTCTTTAACCACCATTTCAGACACACTCGAAATGAACTTACTCATCCTTGCCCTTGAATCGACAACCATTGTTGGAGCATATTTCGATAATTGTGTGAACTTTAGAGCATATTTTCTCACACTCATACTTCCTTGATGAAGGTTGATAAACTCAAGCACCTTTGCTTCCCTCATCTCAAGGGGAAATAACCTATCAAGAAAAGTGACCTTAAACTTCTCCCAATCAAGAAGACCCACATCTTCCAATCTCCCTTCTTTCCATTAGTTGAACCAAGTTTGAGCAACACATTTGAGTTGATAAGCGGCTAACTACGCCTTTTCCACCAGTGTCACTTCCTTATAGATCTCATCAATGAACTCTTGAGGATCTTCCTCAACTTTAGAACCATGAAACTCCAGAGGATTCATCTTAGTGAAGTCCCTCACACTAGATGTCACCGTAACCACATTTAGGTTCACGGGGACCACAACCTCCCTATTGGCTTGGTCCATCACGGCTTGAGCCAATACTTTAAGAGCAGCACTAAACTTGCTCGGCCAAAGGATCGATCGAAACTTGAGGAGCTTGGGGAGGAGCTTCTTATTTCCTCATTCTCCCTCACATTCCTTCTAGCATAAGCTCTTCGAGTAGCCATATCATGTAGAGTATTGGATAAGGATTAGGAGAGAGACCATATAGAGTTAAACTCTATCACTCAAATTTAGAGTAATGAAAGAAGTGGAGTTTCCTAAACATCTTGTAGCCTATCATTCATAAATGTGGCACACTTGACACTCATGAACAAGACTCTACTCAACGTGGCTTATGAGACATCCTAGGACCGTTCTAAACCTTGTGCTCTTATTACCAAGTTTGTCATGACCATGGGTACCCCCTAGATGTAACATGGCGTATGTGACCCCGAAAGACCCCATGCAAGCCACTTAGCTTTCATAACATAATAAATAGAACTATAAAAGTAAAACAACATTTCAAGTTCAAGCATTTTATAAAAGAAAAGCGAAAGACTAAAAGTCGTCTAAATAGCCATCTAATACAATATAATAAAATTGGGCCTAGCCCATACATCATGTCCAAAACTGAAATACAATAAGGAAACTAAGAACAATGAAAATCCGTCTTCGAAGCATGAGGACTTACCAAAGCTCAGGAATCTCGAGATCAACCACTAGCCACAAAACTGATGACCCTGACTGTCGGACCCTACATTTGGGGAAATCTAGGCAAGAGTATGCGTTAATACAAAACAATGTACCAAGTATGATAGCTATGCATCAAATATTTAAATCATGCTAAAAGGGACATCTCATTTTATGCAATTGACCAAGCTAAAACTTGATATAAAAGAGTTAGAAAACATAAGTCATAAAAATGGTTAATACAAGCTAACATCATTAAAACCTTTGAACAAATATGAGATACTTCATGAAGTAACCTTAGTTCATTATTAATGTGGGGAATTAGCCTTAATCGACATAGAGACCATGTGAGCTATAACATGATCCCGCACGGATCAGGGAATGAAAAAGCCTTTGGATGAATGAATTTAGGTATCGAAGTTTGACTGTTTGACACTCTATCTTTCGATGGCACTATCACTTTGGAGTGATAGCTAGAACTAATGGCTCCCACACCGAAAAAAGGGTTGTCCTACTTGCCAAGGTAAGGACCCTAACTTCTAGCTTAGGTGGATTCACTAGCTAATGTCTATCTAGACAATCATCCTATGGGGGGCACATAGGTAAGGGATAAGGAGATTGCTTCTACAAATCCGACCTCTACTAACGGGAGAGCTTCCATCTCAATATCCTCTCTGTAGTAAGCATAAATCCCACAGAATAGTAATTTCTTACTTGTTCTTATTATCCATGAAAAGTCATGTCATCTTGCCAATCCAAGATAAGTCATAATCGATGGAAAAGTATCATTCAATAACCAATCCAAGCTAAGTCATTAGGATAGCTCTTAATCTTTGATTCAATTAGGTAAGAAAACCTTTCAACCTTAGAATTATGTGAGAAAACCTTTCACATCATGCTTTCATGTGTATATGAGAATAATCCTTTCAACAACACAACAACATCATTATTGGTACTTTACTCTCAAAGCATCCTTAAAACATTTGCATAGATTTCATAAGAACATGCATAATTCCATAATTTACCTTTCAAGGCTCAAAAACCACTTTCAATCATAAACATTTAGAAAACATGGTTAGATATGGATTTCATCATAAATTCATGTAATTATCTCAATACATGTTTGATTTCATAAAACTCTTTCTTCACAATCAAAATCCCATATCACATGCTCATAACTTGAAATATGGGGATTACATGGTTTCATAGGGGAAATCATCATAAAATCATAGAATTTCATCAATTCATGAATAAGGGTTTATAATCCAATCATTTAAATCAATAATCAAGAGAACCCATGGCAATTGAAGAAAACACTAACTCAATTGGGGATTTCTAACTTTGAAAATAGAGGAATTTGGGAACTCCATGAATGGAAGGAATCCATGGATGAAAACTATCATACCTTAAAGTCAATTTCTAATCTTCAATGGAGGAATTGAGACTTGACTTAAAACCCTAGGTTGAACCCTTATTCTTCTTCAAGTTTCTAGAGAGAGAAATATTTTGGAGAGGAGAATTGTTCTTTTTTTGTGATTTTGGAAGAATGACTTGAATGGATTGAATTTGAGGGTTAAAAACCTTATATAGGGGTTTTATCAAAGGTTAAAACGATGTAGTATAACGATAAAATAATTAGGAAAAGACCCAACTATCCCTAACACTAATTCCCGAACACTGACCCACGAAGCCAGACCGACAGACCGTAGACTGTCAGAGATTTTGGGCCTGACCTACGGACCCCTGGACCCACCGACGGTCCGTAGGCCTAGTCGTGGTTCCTGCCCTTGAAAACTCTTGGGTGGCCAATCCACAGACCCACCTACCGTCTGTGGTCCAACCCACGGGCCGTGGTTGGCCTTCGTGAATGGCACCTGAATGTCCTGAAATTTGGCTAAGTTGCCCTCTTTCGAATTCGGGGTGTTACACTTTAGGCCATAAGATTATAGTACAATTAGAGGGGCTCTCATTTGTAAAGCAATCAAGCAAGTGTAAAACATTCTTCAAAGCAATACAAGCCTTCTTTAAAAGCTCTCTTTGTCTTTCTTCATTCTCTTTCCAATCTAAGTATGAAAAAGTTTACTTAAGCTTACAAGATCGTGAAAGAATCGTGAGTAAGTTGTCAAGTGTCGCACAGATCATTAGTGGAAGTCTAAGTTCCTGAAAACATAGTATCAGAGCAAATGTTGGAACTAAGGGAATGAATAACAAGGGAGACATAAATGTTGCTAGCACCACCAACGTTAGGCTGGATGGTGTAAAGAAGCACTACAAGGGAAGGAAGCACCTTAAGAGTAGTGAGGAATTTTTTCTCGACCCTACACCAAGCGAAGTGCTAACATCTCACCCACTTTCGACCATTGAAGTGAGTGATCATGAACGTGGCTAGGAGCACATTTGCGTCATGCCCGGAGTAGAGTGGACCGTGAGGGTCGACACAATGAGGCAGGTTGTAGATATCTTAGGCAAGCGCTTGTACAAGGTATTGCAAGTTTAAGACTCTCGAGTACTTCACCCTTGAAGAGAATGACAACATCCACAAAGAGTTAAAGACACATAGTCATGCAGAGTATGAGTTGAAGGAAATCATCACTTCCTTGGAGTGTCGGCTCATGGAGGCGTTAAGAACGATTGAAAACATGAAGGCTGAGATGGAAGCGCTTAAGGGAAGAATGTAAGCTGGAGGATCTGCGACATCCAATGGAGAAAGGGAGTGCAAGATTGAGGATCCCTAGCCATTGATGATCGAAGGCGTCCGTTGTTGCATCCTATTTTCAAGCGAGGTCGAAATATCTCACAACATAATATGACTGTCACTCTCGTTTTGAAAAAAAATTATTTTAGAGTCGCCACTTAATTTAAAGGAAAGATTAGGAAAATAATTTTTTAAAAAAGAAATGAAAATGTAAACTCTATTTTTATTTGTGAAACCAGTGCGATTTTAAGTAAGAGGTTTGGTTACTTAAGTGAAAGGTATTAAGCATCCTTTAGAGTCTATCCAAAGATAGTCCTTAAACTCAATTTAGGGAAATTTATTCATTTATTTTTCTTTAAAATTAGTGATAAGTGGGTTACATTAATTTGAGAAAAAGGGGGTAACTACAAAATATACCATATATACGTCTATAATATGTCTACAACAAGATTAATAGTAGTATTTTTTTTTATCATACAATAAAACAAATAAGTAAATAAATGAATGTACTTGAAATGTGTGACAATTTTATATGTTAGAAAATATATATGTATCTTACATAAATTTATTCTAAATAAGTATATAAATGTTGAGTTTAAAGGATATGAAATTTACTGTTTTATTTATATAGAGAACTAAGATGTAAAATAAAATAAATAAGATAATAGAAGGGTGTACATATATAGTAATATGTTGTTATATAATTTGAATGAAAATACATAAAATGGAGTTTCCTGAAAATAAACGAATAAAATAAATAATAATAATAATAATAATAATAATACTAAATGTTAAAATATTAAAA
>JAJOOE010004864.1:0-17186 GCA_036250405.1 Solanum raphanifolium
TTGAGAGAACTTGAGAGAAAATGTGTCTAAGTATGGGAGAGGTGTTTTGGGAAATGTTTTAGAGATGAGAATTGAACTAATGGTATATAGGAAATAACATATGCCCTTTGGAAAAATGGTCCAACACTTAGAAAAAAAAATGAGGCTGCTGAACAGTTTAAAGCTCACTGGAAATTGCCTTTCCTGCCGGACAGATTTTACGAAAATGGGCATAACTTCTTCGTCCGAACTCCGAATGAGGTGAAACGAAGTGCGTTAGGTAGCTAACTCAAAGGGAATTCCATGGATATGTTATTGGCCACCCAATAATTTGTGTGCTAGGAGATATGACCCTCCAAAGTAGACCCTCGAAAAAGGCTTCACTTGGAAATTTCGGATTTTGATACGGTTGCTCTAAAATTTGGGTTAGACCCATTCCCCACTCAATTTGACTCCCTAAACAAGAATATGAAGTCAGATTTTCGAAAAACGAAACGGATTTTTTTATATATAGCTAAACAAGTTTCCGGTAACTTCCGAAGCACATTTTTAAGAACTTTTTGGGTCATTTCAGGGGTGATAAGTGTGGCACTGTATGGCCCTTATGGCCATCTCCTACTCAATGATTATCCCCAAATTTATGCACTCTCATGCAATGATCGAGCCCAGACAAGCCATTTTTGTGTGGCGTAGGACGAACTCATTCTGGGATGGCATGATAGTGTTGTTGATAAAGCCAAACCAGTACCTCGCAGCTACATTTAGGTCCTTCTTTTCTATTGGAGCCCCTGCCTCCAACCACCTCAGAGTACCATCATATATGAGAGGGGCTAGCCAGTTTTTCATGTTCTCTAAGGACTTAGTATTGACCCTGTACTGGTGGGCATCTATAATGTTGTCGGTGCACTCCAATACCGCATTTATGTTAGTACTGTCACACAGCACTTTCTTGCCCCTGACAACCACATAATCAACCGGCTTGAATTTAGCAGCTAGCTTCTTTATTTGCAGCACTAATGCTCTATAAGTGGTGTAGAATTCCCGAACCCAATTTGGAATATAGGAACCCCGGGGTTTTGTGAAAATCTCAAACTTATGGACCTTTATGGTGTGCCAAATTTCGGGTATCTATCTATCACCCCATCAATAGAGAGCCTATTTTATTCAATGATGGTCCTCAATCCCTCGGTCTTTAGTCTGTTCATAGACTTGGGAGGAGGACTATGTACAAGTGGTGCTAAGACCACAGCCTGTGCGGGAGTAGGAGGAGTAGTGGTGGCCTGGGGAGTCCTGATCCTAGACGGATCATTCATCCTCTTAGATCGCAGCTCCGCTCTATGGGATACTAGTAGCTTGTCTTCAGGCTCAGAAGTTGCAGCATGATGCTCATGTTGCTCACCCTCACTCTCAAAAGTGGTGAGATAAGTGGCATAGATTCCGTCACTGTCGGAGCTGGCCTCCGGTGACGCAAGTGCAAGTGCCTTGCCCTTACCTTTTCCCTTCCCACTAGTTGTGGGAAGTTTGGTAGCTTTAGCCTTGGATGCAGCTGCATCCTCGTTGATTTTTATTCCCTTGGCCCTCTTGCGGGGCGGCATGTCTCTACCGGCTACTTTTGGTCTAGCCATGTCTGCAAAAACATCAAAAAGTGTTAGAAATAGTTCCAGCAAAATTGAAGAAAAACAGTTGCTGATAGACTCGCCGAATCGCTTTGGCGAGCCAGATCAGGACCGCCGAAAGGATTGGCTCTAACTTTCCAGAAAAATGGGCATGTCGGCAATGGGATCGGCCTTTTGGCAAAACTTTGACAACATTTGGTAAGCAAGGACTAGCCTGCCGAAAGTTACAGTGCATTTTAAGGGTTAGGGGCACAGAAAGGGCAATCAAGAAGGACTTTCGGTGAGTCGCCAAGTGCACTCAGCAAACTCAGGTTTCTCGCCAAAAGTTATAGACCCCAAACTCAATTAAGCATGAAAATAAAGGCGATCGAGGGGGATTCGGCGAACCGCTGAGTAGTTCGGCGAGCTCGACCCAGCTCGCCAAAAGACCCAACGTGCCTACTTTCAACCCAACTTCCAAAATTCAACCCCGCAGCCCCCGAAAATATAATCAAAAGATGCACTTATTCAATTAAACTTAGACCCATTACACCCATGCCCCTGAGATACTCAGACTTCTCCCGGTTTGGTCAAATTTGGCCATTTGACGACTTTTGCCATTAAGAATAACGTCAATCGCTCCATCATTAGGAAAAATACGTCATTTGGCACAAATGCGGGTTACTCAGACTTCACCCGACTAGACCCAACAACATTTTAGCACAACCCCACTATTTTAATAAATTTTAAGGCACAAATTATTCGAGAAATCAACAATAAAGGCATTATAGGCACGATATTCAAATTAAAATACGCATACAAGCACACAAGCACCAAAATTAATGAACTCAGAGAGGCCCAACACACATCACTAAGATGAGATCAATTGTAAATCAGTAAAATTGTGAAAACAAATTTGGGGTTCGGAAAACCAACATTTTATGCTGATTAAAGAGTTTGGAAAGCTAGGCGGCAAAGAATCTAACTCTGAACACACAATCGACGACTAATACGTGATGAAAACACAAGAACAATAGGAAAATAAAGTGCGGGTGTGAGTTCAGCAAGTTAAAAAGTGCGAGACAATGCGATATTTTGAACTTTTGGACTTTAGGCATTTAAAACCTTCCAGTTCTCGCCCATTCGGTGACATTAGTCTTACTCTCTGACCCACTCGGCGACATGCCAAATGGCACTTACCTTGCCGAGTTTTACAGGACCTCCAGTTGATGTGGGGGTCCAAACGGTGCACAAAATATAGATTGCTGACCCGTTCGACGACACGCCGATTTGCTCTTGGGCTCGCCGAGTTTTACAGATTCTAATTTCAAAATTCCTTGAGTCAAACGGCGGTCCAAGTCGGGCTAGTCGACCTCTTCGGCGAGTTGCCGACTGGACTTTTTGCTCGCCAATATTCACCTTCCAAACACATTCCACACTTTAACTTGCACAATCAACACACCATTAATTCGAAATCAAAAAAGAAAGCAAATAAAAACTTGGGTTGCCTCCCAAGCAGCGCCTTAGTTAACATCGTGGCACGACGCAAGTCCTCACACAAACTTCATTTTTGGGGTTGACCATAGTGTCACTAGGCAACCCCCTTGTTGTACCGGGTTTAAATGAGACGAAATATGACCTATTTGGGTCTCCAACTATTTGATCGAGACGGAATGAGAGGTAACTGTCTAGCTAAGGGTCTACACATCTTCCTTCATCTCTTTCAAAATCTTGTTCGACCCCTCAACCTTGTTGAGAATACAAGACAACATATCCTCAGACCGACCAGCCTCAAAATTCTTTGGCTTTTGGCGCTCGTGGGGAGGGAAATATCTATCCTTCTCCCCGTCTCTCTCTTTCCAAGTGGGGTTACGATCCCTCCACTCTCTATCACGATCCTTCCAACCTTCATCCCTGTTCCAATATTGGTTACCACCCTGCCTCGGGTAGTTTGAACAATAACAACCTCCTTGGTTGGCTAGGAAGTTCACATCCTCGTTGTACAAAGCCTTAAACTTAGCCTCATCAGGATTAACACATCCAACACCCACAGCATTGACGCTCCGAGCACCAGATCCCATGACATTTTTGGACAAATTTCAAGTTGTGTCATGATCTTGGCCATGTTCTGGTCCATCTCTTGGTCTTTCTCCAGCTGCTCCTTGGTCAATTTAAACGTAAGAAGGGAGACCTGATATTCGCAGGTGTACCAAGCCCGATTAATTGTGGTCATACCATCCAAAAGCTGGGTTGCTATAACGTAAGGTTGTTGCATCAAACCTCTCGGAGAAAGTTGGTCAGCTACACCCTAGTTCAATGAATCAAGGCTTCGGTAAAAAACTGTAGCAAAATGTTGTCGGGCAAACCATGAGTTGGGCATTGCAGCACCAACTTCTTGAATCGTAGCCAAGTCTCATGAATTGGCTCACCCTCCAAATGCTTGAAGCTTTGGATGTTGTACCGAAGTGTCATCATCTTCGAAGGAAGGAAAAATCACACTTGAAATGTGGTGCCAAGCTCTTCCCATGAAGTGATTGATTCTCTTGGCAATTTAGCCTACCATTTACATGCTTCTCCCATTAAAAAGAATGGGAACAACCTCAACCGGACCGAATCTTGGGATATATTCTTGAAGGAGAACAGCCCACAAACATCAACAAAATTCTTATGTGCTCATGGGGATCCTCATGAGCCAATCCACCAAACAACCCTTTTAATTGCAAAAGCTGCAACATGGTACTTGTAATATGGAACACAGCGTTCCCTTCCGCCAAAGGCAAGCGAATGGTACCAATTCCACCCATTAGATGAGGGTCATTAGCATTAGGCTCATTGACATCACTGAGGTTTCCGATGTCATCTTGGTGGCCCACTTGGCTACCATTGCTTCCGTTCACACTCATACTCTCTGTTTCAAAACACAAACAAACAAACCAAAACTAAAAGTAAGTAGATTCAACTATAACTAACAAGAACAAAATTCAAATTAACTAAAGAATCTTAACCAACACCACTCCCTGGCAACGGCACCATTTTGATCGAATAACGTTATTAAAGACACTTGATCGAGTTCTAAGAGTCAACGATCATTAGTCAGTATATAACCCAACTAGTTGAGTTGGGGTCGAATCCCACAGGGAATGGTACGGGTTTAAGATTCAATATGAAAGTACGAATATGCTCAAGTCAATCATAGGAATAGACATTTACGATTAAAAACATAATGTAAATCATGGGGTGACACAAATGTCAAATAAGGGGGTTTTGGTTTTAACTATCAGCTACAACAACAGCAAATAACACGAGAATGACAATTATGAGACGGGTTCTTGGGATATGATTGGAATATAGACTAAGATAGGCAAATGGGTAATTGCAACAGTTAGTAAATAGTTGTGAATCAGTGTATAAGCTAGACTTTAGAGGGGATAAACTTTCTCTCAAACAATTTACCCCGAATCAAGTTTGTTTCTCTCGAACACCAACAAGCATGCAAATAAGAACAGCCTACGCTTTAGTCCATTCACTCTCTCAAGCTGAATGTGTGGAAAAAGGTTTAGGATTCAATCTCTCGAGATGAACCCATGACACCCAATACCCACAAACTATCAATTCAGTAATCTTGGTTTTAAAACCTCTCTCTCGAGCAAGCCAAAAGTATGATGGTAGAACTGCATTTGCAACTACAATTCTTTAAATTGAACCACAATTACTGAATGAAATCACTTCTAAATAGCATTTAAACTAACAATTAGCAACACCCACAAGCTAAATCAGCCCATAATCACACACCAAGAATTGGGGTTTTAGCTAGACATCATAAAAAGATAAAATCGTTACCAAATTGTGTTTCCATCAACTGGGTAAGATTAATTTCATCTTTACAAAGGGCCAAATTGTAGAATCTCAAAGACCCACTTCCAATTTCTCAAAAATGGAAAACTTCAATTCTTCAAAGCTAAGGAAAAATGTCTCCAAAACTCAGAGTTCAAATTCAAAAATTACTCTAATGAATGTTCAGAATAAATTTAATACTAAACATAATGTTTGAAAATGTATTCATAGTCGCCAACAATATTTTGTGAAGGACCATTCGGCGCAGTAAGTTGGGCTCGCCAATTTGCCCTTTGACGCATTTCATCACCTTCTTGCTTTGGCCTTCAGCATCCTCAAGGTCTGCCACTTTGGGCAATCTAACACTGCATCGTGGAACCACTTGGCGATCCACCGAATGCTCCTTTCTCTCGCCAACTTAATTTTCTCCTTCAGGGCTTGGCACACTGGAACTTTAGGCAAGCTAATTTTTCCATTCGGCGCCTCACCAAATGGACTTGGCGATCACCAAGCTCTTTTTTCTTCCTTTTTTCAGCTCGCTTCGTTCGTTTTTGCAAGTTAGTGTCCATTATTTGTTCCTCAATCCGAATACCTGGAAATCAAGGGTTTTACATTTGTTATTGGCACAAAATAAGCATTTAAGGACACTAAACCTATCCAAATAAAGCCCTAAATGAGTCCAAATCTCGGACTCATCATTTAGCATTCACCATAAGACGGGATATATCCATATTATCATGAAGCATAGCCGAACAACTTTCTTTTCTCACCAAACTAGACACACCCGTTAAAAATCTACTCATCTCATCTCTAGGCTTCTCCACCATGGATGGAGCATAGTTGGACAATTCGATAAACTTAAGAGAATATTCTTCAACACCCATACCTCCTTGATGAAGGTTGATAAATTCCTCCACCTTGACTTCCCTCTTCTCACGGGGAAAGAACCTATCAAGGAATGCTTTTTTGAACACCTCTCATTTTATGGGACCCGCCTCCACCGGCCTACTCATTTTCCACTAAGTGTACCATACTTGAGCCACTCCCTTCAATTGATAAGTGGCTAGCTCTGCTTTTTCCATTGGAGTCACCCCCATAGTATCAATTATCTTGTAGATCTCTTCCACAAACTCTTGGGAGTCTTCCCCCACATTGGAACCAAAGAACTTAGGAGGGCTCATCCTTGTGAAATCTCTCAACCTAGAGACAATGGTGCTCAAATTAGGTTTCATATGGGGCTCAACTTCCCTATTGTCTTGAGCCGTCATAGCTTGGGCTTGAGTTGTAAGGGCTCGAGCTTGAGCCAATGTTTGGAGAGCCGACCTTATTTCTACATTTGTCATAGCCCCCTCATCATCTTGAGGGTGTTGAGGAGCTTGGGGAGGAACTCTCTCATTCACGTTCTCCTCTTCCATTCTCCTTGCATTCGCCCTTCTTGTATTCATAGCCTATGACACAAGAGAAGGGTTAGGAAAAGGACTTCATAGAGTTAGGACTCTAAAGCACAATTAAGGAGTAATGAATGAAGTTAACTTTCCTAAACATCTTATAGCCTCTCATTCATAAGTGTGGTGCGCTTCACACTCATGAACAAGACTCTACTAGACGTGGTTTATGAGACATCAACCTAAAAATCATCCCAAAACCTTATGCTTTGAGGACAAGTTTGTCATGACCCACGGGTACACCCTATATGCAACACGGCGTATTTGACCCCGAAGGGGTCTCATACAAACCCTTAGCATACATAAACAAAGGAAATAGAAATGATGGGTAATCTAATTTTTTTACAATCGAAGAATTTTTCATAAAACCAAAAATGAAGTCTAGACATTGTCTCATCAGCCATCTACTACAATATAATATCAATAGGGTCACAGCCCTTTACAATCAAAAGTCTCAAAAATAGTCTATAATAAGAACAACTAGAAGTGAATAACATCTTGTCCTTAAACCATGAGGACTCACCATAAGTCTTGGAGATAAGCAATCCAAGCCTTTGACAAGAAAGGAAGTACACTTCACCTAGCCGAAACCTACACTTTTCAAAAATGTAGAAGAAATAGGGGTTAGCACAAGTATGTACTAAGTATGGAAGCATGCATAAAAATCCTTGAAATATGATAAAAAGGACATTTTGGTTGGAAAGTATGTATTTCCCAAGTTTGAGAGTCACCATGCACTTTAGTGTAAAACACAAGTCATAAGCACATTTATCATGTAAGAACATTGTAACATAATAGAACCATCTTGTTAGTAACCTCAATTTGTACTTGTGCAATGAATGATTGGCATCCCATAATACCACCACACTAAGTACTCCTTTGAGGCCACCCTAATCATACATAACATACATAGACCTCATCATAGTCAATATACATAGACAATGAAATAGTCATTAACCTTCACTTTGAACATAAGTAAAGTCATACATAGCAACAATCCATTCAACATACATGCATACATTTATATCTTATCATAGCATAAGAAACCATCCCACAACCCCTTTTCTAAGTCTACTTGTGCAATGTAAAAGTGAAGTCCCATACCCCCACTTCTACTAAGTAAAGCTCATCAAGAGGTCATAAGTATAGTTCGTGTCATATTCATTATCTTGTCATGTAGGGAAAATAGACATAACCGACATAGACCATGTGAGCTACATGGAATCCGGTGTCGTGTAACCCACACCAAAAGAAGGTGTCCTACTTGCCTAAGGTAGAACTAAATGTATAGCTTTTAGGTGGATCCACTAGCTAAAGTCCTATGTGGGCACATAGTTATGGGATAGGGAGATAGATTCTAGAAACACGACCTATTGTATTGGTAGAGGATTTTCCATCTCATGAGAACAATTTAGATGACCCGACCTATTGTATTGACAGAAGGGCCTCTACCTCATTTTGCATATCCACTCGGTGCTAAGCATTATTTCCCAAATTATACATAATTAGTCTTGAATTGCATTTACATGTGTGAAGGAATATCTTGTCGTTCATTCAATACAACTCATAAAATAGCTCACAGATTCAATTAGGTGAGAATGCACTTTCAACCTTAGTCATAGGATCTTCACTTTCTAAGTGAATTATAAGTTCATACACCATTTTCATCAACATGTACAAACCCTCATAATTTACCCTTCAAGGGTCATGAATCATGTCTCACAAACACGCCTAGATATACTACATTAGGCATGGATAAAACAAGATTCAATAACTAAAATACCATAGACACAATTCATAGTATTCATCTTGCATCAATACACCCATCACAATTCATGAAATTGGGGTCATGGGGAAATTTATCACAAAATCACCATAAAACAACAATTCCATCATAATATAAGACAATTAACTCATTGAAATCATTTTTAGGAAGAACCCATGACATAGATTGAAAACCCTAGGTTTTGAAGAATCTACTAATTCGAAAATAAGAGTTGAAGGGCTTCATGGAAGAAAGTTTTCCATGAATCAAGACTCACATACCATGATTGAGGATTTCCGCACGAATTTGAGTTGAGAAATTGAGTTCTTGAGCCCTAGTCTTCATGTTCTTGTTCTTCTTCAATGGAGGATTTCTAGTGAGAGAAATATTGGACGGGAGAGGATTTTGGGAATTATTTGGGTGTTGTGAATTAATGACTAAAATTGGGTGAATTTGTCTTAAAATCAACTTATATAGTATGCCCAAAAATACCCAAAACAACCCCACTTTAATTGGACTTAAATATGAAAAGACTTAAATGACCCTCACTTTGTGAACCCGTCCAGGCATCACGTGCCCCTTCACGAGTCGTGGTGAAGAGCATGACCCATGGTCCTCCTCGTGTAGGTTGGGGAAGTGGCTAGAAACTTGGGGCTTTTGGCTCACAAGCCCAAGGCATTACCATGAGGGGCTCCACGAGCCGTGGTCCCTCTCATGGTCCTTGAGGCAGTAGCCTTGCCACTTGGGGGCCCTTAGCTCAATTCCTAAGGCATCTTCATAAAGGGCTCCATGAGCCGTGGTCAAGACCACGAGCTGTGGTCCCTCTCATGAAATTGAGGCAGTGGCTAGGACAAATGGTGGCCACTTTTCCATGGCCAAGGCAAGGCCACGAGCTGCCTTCCCTATCCATGGTGTGGACCACGACCCGTGGTCCCACTCCTGAAGGTGGGGTAGTAGCTCCAACCTAGGGGCAGCCTTGGCCTTTGGCCTTGACTTGGCCCCTTTTCCTTGGCACTTGCCCCTTTGGCCTTGACTCCTATAACCCTTATTCTTGACGTTCATACTCACATTTAGGCTCTAGTTTACCCTATCATTTTCTGGAGTGTTACAGTTTCCTACTCCAGTTAGCTGCCTAACTAAATCGTTGAGCGGGGATAGCAGGCCTAACTGGCAAGCATTTATATTTTATCTTGTTTCGTAACCAAGCAAGTTGTTTGTCCAGGAGTCACTCCTGAACACACATCTACTAATTGGAAGATCGAGCTTTTTATGTCCTTTGGTCTATCTACCCTCCCTTCTCTCAATTTTGAGAATAGATAATAGATTTATTTCTATGGTGATCAAGCATGAAATACTAAAACAAGAATATAAAATTAACTTATAATGATAACCAAGAATTAATTCAAAACCTTTAATATTCAACAATCAATCCATAGCTACATCCCCAGAACTAGGGCGTTTAGCCACTAATCTCTAAAAAAAGAAGAACATAACCCTAAAAAGTATTGACAACTTTATAGTTGATGCCCTCTGATTGATTTCCAATTAATTATTTCTATAGACTATTTATAGATCGTGAAAACCCTAGATAAACTAACTAAGTCCAAACCAATTTAAGAACACAAAACCAAAACAAAGTTGGAATTGTTGTACGCATGAAACAGTGCACCGCCTCAAAAGATGAGGGGCCTTCATTGGCTGCTATGTGGCAGTAGTCCTTCGCTGATTCGCAATTTGCAATCTTCTCTACTTTATATATAATATATTATTATTGTATTCAATTTTATCCATTAAGTTGCCTGCTTGATTTCCTTCTTCAACCTTCCATTTTTAATTCGTTTTAGCTCCAGACTTCATCATCTCTACACCAATTTACTCCTACAAATAAAATACAATATTTAGCATAATCCATAAAATTCATGCTCAAAGAGGACATATATAAATTATAAATGGGAAGAAAATAATGATTAAAATATATATTTTTGGCCTCACATCAAGTTCTATGTATGGTTATTTAAAAGCTTGAATTGAGTCATTCACGTCCATTTCGGTGTGAACCCTATTTTGAGAAGTCTTTTACAAAATTTTCTAAACTTGTTGTAAGACTTGAGCATTTGAGTTAGAGAATGAGTAGAATTGAGTTCATTTTCTTCAAAATGATATTTGGGAACTAAGTATTCCCAACAGTAAATGTTTTCACATTTATGATGAGAGGAAGCACCGATTTCCAAAAGAGTTTTTGAGTATTTTTGAGTACCGTCTCTTTTAAGAGAAAGATTTTTGAGTAATAATCTAAAAACATAGATGGAGTTAGGTAGTTAAACATATGAGCTAGTTACATCTTGGGAGTAGCATTGATCACTATATGGGGACGAGTTCAAATAACTCAAAGTCCTCGTAAACCATGTAGCCAACGTGGGTAGAAAAGGACATACTTTTTAGATGATTCCTTAATGATTTTTAGAATAGACTAGTGGATCCACTTAGTAGTTAGTCCTATACCTTGGCAAAGTATAGGACAGTTGTGGTAGCATGGGTCACTTATTATTACTTTATATTGAGTTGAGTATCCAAAGTTGAGTATGTTGAACTATGTTTCACAGAGACGAGTATCTCATTATTGAGTTGAGCCTTATTTCACAGAGTCGAGTATCCTATTATTGAGTTGAGCCTTATTTCAGTGAGTTGAATATCTTGTCACAGAGTTGAGCCCTATATTCTCTGAGTTGTGTTGAACTATGTTTCTTTGAGTTGAATTGAGTTCAGTTGAGTAAGTTAATAGAGGTAAGTATGTTTTTTTCCATCAGTTCAGGCTTATGTTTATGCTTTAGAATTCCCCTTACATGCTCGTATATTCCATGTACTGACGTCATTTGGCCAGCATCATTTCATGATGCAGATACGGCTATTCAGGATCATCAACAAAAGCTTTATTGATACCACTTGCAGTTCGAGTTAGCTATGGTGAGCCTCCTTGCTTCCGGAGGATTCCATTTACTTTTAATTTTGTCAGGATGTCGTGGGTCTTGTCTCGACTTCCATCTTTGTCATTTAGAGGCTTCAGAGATAGACAGTAGAGTTTGAGAAGTCTGTTTCATTTATCTTTTTAAATGTTTTAAAGACTTGAGTTGCCTATTTTTGGTTAGTTGAATATACGATTATAATCTGAGTTACTTATTTTAGTTCAATGAATTTCATCTGTTTTAAAGCTTTTGTATGCTTGAGTTAGTCTTCCACTTATATTCAGCCAAAATGAGGGTTCACTTGGGGACCAGCAATGGTTCTCAACTGTTGGCCACGTCCAGAGTGTAGACTCGGGTCGTGACAGCGAGTTACCTCTCTAAGATTAAGGGAGAAGATGAATGACATTCCAAAGACGGTTTTTCGAACCCAGTATAGTCATTATGAGTTTTTTGTAATGTATTTTGGTTTAACTAATGTCCCGATGATGTTTATGGATTTGATGAATAGGACTTGTAAGGAATATCTTGACATTTTTATGATTATGTTTATTGATGATATTTTGATTTATTCTCAAAGTGAGGATGAGCATGCTGAAAATTTGAGGATTGTATTGCAGATTCTCAAGGATAAGAAGTTGTATTGAGTTTTGAAAGTGTGAATTTTGATTGAGGTCTGTTGCTTTCCTTGACAGTATTCTCTTTCGTGAAGGTATTCAAGTCGATCCTAGGAAAACCGAGGTGATTTGAGCTCCAAACGGCGATCCGCCGAGGTACACTATGCAGACTTCTTCGAGTTTGCCAAATAAACTTTCAAATTTTGTATTTGGTCAGACCTCTTCAGTGAGCTTTAGCTCCTTCGGAAGTTCACCAAGTGCATTCGACAATGTTAGTCGTAGACCACAAAGCGTGCCTAACATAAAAAGGCCAAGGGTCTTTTAATTTTCAAAAAAAAACCTTGTGATATCTTTGAACTACTTTTCTTCCCTAATATTTTAATACCATATTTAAGTGTGAGAGTGCCTCATGTGTATGATTTTGAGTACTTCGAGTGCATTTGAATTTCTTGCTTTGTGATCCAACCCTAAATTCCATCTTTCATTGTACTTTGTGTCTACTTGAGGTTGGTGTTTGATCCATAAGGCATTATTTGAGTTTATTTTTGGGTTTTTTGGTATGGGCTAAAGGAAATTTGAAGCTTATTGTTGAATGATTTCATTGGGTAGTGCTAAAAAGATCGTATTGAATTGTGCCCATAAGTTAGATATTTGAATTTGTGCCTAAAATTGCTAAAATTGATTGTGTTTTTTAATGTTGAAATTGAGTCCTCATATGTACTGGGTCTTGGTTCAATTGCATGTGGGCGAAGTCTGATTAGCCCAATTTTTCTCCGATTACATGATTTTGATTGCCTAATGATAGATGGAGTGATGACTTTCTTAAGGTCAAATCATCAATTTGAGTAATAAGTTGTGATAATTGGGGGATGTTTGAGTACCCCATGAGTAGAAAATATATGTGGGTAGATTGTAAAGTTAAGAGGAATTGGGTATTGTTTTATATGTTCATGAAAATAGGCACTAGGCTAAACACTTCCTATTCGATGGGCTTGTCTTGGATCTCCAAGGTAGGTAGGTTAATCACAGAGTAAGGCTTAGCTCGCCTTTCTTTCTTGATTGTGTAACAGGGGTACTGATCCATTTGGCGGGCCCGTCTTTTTCCACTAAAACCCACTTGGTGAATCCCCAAGTGAGAGTGGACATCACAATTTATGCTTGTTTCCTTTTATTTTGCATTGTCACTTTTGGAAGACTTGTCTTAGTCTACCAAAACCGATTCGGCGAATCATCGACTTGGAGTTAACTCTACCCAACATGCCTGAGTTCTTTGTAAATATGTATTGTCCATTTCGACGAGCTAACTTAAGCTTGCCTAACCTATTAGGAAGATCGCCTTCATAGTAGGCGAACATCACAACATTTTTGAACTGTGTTTTCTTTTTGGTTTTGATTTCAACTAACCTTCACCAAATCTATATTTGTATGATTGTGCTTTGCAGGATATGGCTAAAACTAAGGGAAAGCAGGTGGTGACTTCTAATACGGAGTCAGATACTCCTCTCCTCGTCCATTAAAAAAACACAGGGGGATTACGAAAATGATCCATCTGAGGCTCCTCACCCAAAACCAACCACTTTGCACTCCTCTACGCATGTGAGTGAGCAACATAAAAATGTGGTTGCTAGGAAAAGGATGGATATTATGTCCAAATTTATGCAACCCTCTTCTACTCAGGCACCTGTTTCTCATGTTCTCCAAGTGATTACTCCAAGGGTCCTCAACAGGCTCAAGGTTATTGGAGAGCGTACTCTTCTTGAGGAGAGATGACTCTCCACAGTTGGTTTCATGAGTGACTACCGTGCGATCTGGGACACCATCCAATTTCAGAAGTTTGAAGAGTTCACCAAACCTCTAAATCCTTATGTTCCAACCTGGGTAAGAGAATTTTACATTGAATATGCATAAGAACTGTCAAAGAAGAGAATGTGCACAGTGTGAAAGCCCTAAGAGGGAAGTTGAAATGCGTGGAGAGGTGGTCCAATGTCAGATAGGTGCCATAAACACTGCTTTAGGCACCCCACCAAATCAAATGTACATTTTTACATTGCACATATGTCATCACCTTAAATCTCTCAAGGGTTGGTTGGCACCGTTATTTCTGACATTTCTCCACCCTCATTAATAGAGAAAAGGTTAATGTTGGGAAATCATTATTGAGGATATGTTGTGGAGGGAAATATAAGAGCAGACGTCGCTTCCTTTTCCAGTCTTGATCACACAGCTGTGTGAACACACATGAGTTCCCTTTCGAGGTAAGAATGATGTTAGGATCACCACAGCTTCCTCCGATGACAACAGATAATTGAGGCAGATTCTCTACGTGATGATGCGGCATGGAGGACCTGCCACCACTAGACATTACACAAGTGGTTGATCCTGCCACTCTTGGTGTTGAGGCCACTCCATCTGTTCCTTTTGTAGGTCAGTCAGGTATACCCCAGCCTTCCTCAGTACCCTTTACTTCCACTATTCCTGCCGCTGCACCTGCCCCCGCTCCTATCTCCCACCCCCTTGACCCAGTCCATGATCTATCAAATTCGCAATCTTGCACAGTCTACGAATGTGAGAGCGGTGAGGGTTGAGACTGATCTTCCCAAGACTATTGATCGGGCTATTGAGGTTGTTTTACCTCTACTTAGGGTTAGATTCACTCAATGTGAGGCCTCTATTGAGTCCCATGGTGTGAGGTTGGATAACCTCACTACTAGATAAGAGGGTTGAGGGTAGTTTGGATGTGTTATCTTTAATGAGGGTTGAGCTAGATGCACTGAGGGTTGATGTAGTCCAGTTGAGGTCTAATGATATATCCATGCTATGGGACGAGGTTCCCCTACTTGATGCCCATGTGTTTGTGCCCCCGGTTATGCCTACTGGTGAGCTTCCTTAGAGTGTGGCCGAGCACTGATGCCTAGGTTATGCCTCCAGTGATCATATTGTCGGGCATTTATGCCCAGGATTATGTCACTATTCCCGAGACACCCAACGAGAGCACTCCACAAGCATAGCCAGACAAGGGGAATTTTACCTCTCCTCAAATGCTCTTTATTTTATTTTGTATTGAGGACACGACTTTTACTATTTTAGTGGGGTGAGGGCACTTGTGCCAATATTCCTTTTTCGTGTATTTTGTTACTTTCTATTTTTTGAATACTATAATATTTTGTTTTGTTTATATTTTAGTGATTTGATTGGTATTTCTCATTTTGTCTCTTTCTCTCAAATTTTCAATTGCCCTATGAGTTTCGGAAATTATGAAATGCTTGAGTTTTCATTGATAATAATTTGAGGATCGATTATGTTCACTATCCATGTCTTGAATAGTAGTCATGATGAGCATCGTGTCTAGTATTTGTATTTCAAGGAAGAAATCGATATGGTTGCACTTTCGGGCGATCTTTTCTAATCTTTTGTTGACTAGTTACGTATTGATGTGAGCCTTGCAATGAACATCGCACATAAGCTTTTAATATTTTCAAGTTATGCTAAATGATTGTGTTTGAACTACCGTGTGTGGTGAGGTTTTATTTGAAAGTATTCTTTTTTAATCCTAAAATTTTCCTTGTTAGTCCAATTGTCTAGCTTTGGTGAATGTGAGAAATGATCTTGGGCAGAAATATTGAGAGGAAACCCAAATTTCCATATCCTCTTTATGACTACCTTGTGAGGGTGTGCATCAGTTTTGGCAGCATTTGAACCTAAACTATTTGTTGACAACCATATTGAAACCTCTTGAACTAAATTTCCCCTAACTTCGCACCAAAAATCTTTTTTGAAGCATTGGTTTGTTTGAATAACCAACTTACGCAAGCCTAAGTTGGTTGGTGTTGAAAGGAAGGAGGAAGAAAACCAAGTGAATGACAAAGAAAGATGAAATGAGGCTCAACTTTTAAGTGTGTTAAAAAAAGGAACCCCTCATTATAAAAAATAGAGATTATGATGAACAGCCTTCGGAAAATTGAAATGAAAAAGAGAGTTTGGTGATAAAAAAAAAGGTTTCCAATTAAATAATTGACTAGTCAGAGTTTGAGTTGTCAAATGAAAAATAATGAAAAGAACTTGAGAAGAGGTGAAGATGATTGCAACAATGCTTTGAAAAAGTGAAGTTACTTAGCCAAATTGACCATACTGTAACCATCAGCCCCATTACAAGCCTAAAATACCCTTGAAATCTTTCATGAACTAGGTTGTTTGGAAATTGAAAAATATGGGAAAACCTATGGCATGAAGCTTGCATGTATTTTTCTCTTGGGAGAGTTAGAGTTGTATTGATTCCTTACTTCTTTATTGATTTGGCTTGTTAGAGAATGGAATCGTTCTTGATGTGAGGGAACTTTAATGCATTTGTTGAAACATGGTCTTGCATTAGAAAAGAACATATAGTGAGAGTGAGATTGGTTTGATACCAACTAGTCATCATTTGAAACTTTTTTGGTCACAATTGAGTGTCGCTTCTTATTGAGAGTAGTCTTATATTGATGCTTGCATGTTAGCTCTCATTGAGGACTCTTGTAGACACCCTTGTTGAACTAATTATGTTCTTGATTTACTTGAGGACAAGCAAAAGTTTAAGTTGGGGGTGTTGATGAGTTGTAGATATACACTCATTTGAGAACTATTTAGTTCAACACTTATTTTCTTCAATGCCTAACTATGTCCCATTCTAATGATATTTTGATGATTTGCAGCTATGAAGGCTATGGGACAAGGCAAGGATGAATATTTGAAAAAATGGTCAAAAACATGAAAAGAAGTGTATGATCCACATTGTTGATCGCCTAACAAGAAGGGTGGATCGCCCAATAGGCATGAAATCACCAAAATTGGCAGTGCTAACCACTTGAATTAATTTAATCAAGTCAATGAACGCAATGAGGAATGACTACTCGCCGAATGCAAAGGACGAACTTGCTAACCATTTCTAAAGTTGACAGGATTTGGAAAGATAATTGAAGGCTTAGAAGGGGAAAAAAGGTGGTACTTGGAGATCC
>JAJOOE010004865.1:0-16602 GCA_036250405.1 Solanum raphanifolium
CTTATTGCTTATGGTCATTTTAATTGCTTCCGCGACCAAGGATGTGTAATGATACGCTATGAGGCTTGTTTGGGGTTCCTTCGGGTTCCCCATTCGCCGGTCACGTCTAGGCCCTAGGCTTGGGTCGTGACACCATATTTTCTCCCTTTTCCCAAAACATTTAGGTTCGGGCCATTGAGAATTCAAACTTACTTCTCAAGACACTTGGAGTTGCTTCCCCAAGTTGGTTAGTCCTCAAGTCCGAGGACAAGACCCTATGATCTAGCTTCTAGGTTTAGTTCTTTGCTTATGTTCAAAGACATTGTTGTACTTCCCTATTTCAAGACTTCTTATTGATGTAAGGGCTAAGTCCTATTTTCAATACTTCTATGTCTAGATGGTACATTGTGATGAAGTTATATTTTGTTTTTCATATAGGATGTGAAGTTGAACTTCCAAAGTAAAAGTTTTAAGTTTTCCGTGATTTTATTCTATGATACATGCTATGACGAATGCGAAGGACTTGTATAAGACCTCTCCGAGGTCGAATATGTCGGTAACGACTAGGGGGTGCTCTCGGGTCGTTACATATTACACAAGAGAGGGTGCCTAGGCCTACCAACTTAAAGGTTCAACAATCAACTATAGTTTTCATTTTCTTAGGAAGAGGATGCATAAAGCCTACCAATTCAAGACATACATCAATCACCATACTTTCATTTATACAAGAAAAAGATGCTTAAAGCCTACCAATTCAAGATATACATCATATAGAAGAAAGCCCTACACATTCTATAACCAACATACATGAGTTTCAAATTGAGGATTATCCTTTCAATAACAACACAAATAGCTTCAAGACACGACCACCTTAACTTCATCGAATTGAGATGCCTGTACTTCACATCATATTCTTATAGACAATATCATGATAATGTTTCAATTCCTCATACTATGCCTTCAATTCCATGACCACAATGTACATAGTAAGTAAACACCTCCACCTTTCAAGTGGATCAACAATACACGCACAATTCTACTTTAACTTGAAATTAACCATAACTTGCCCTCTCAAGGCCATGTTCACAAATCCTCACTTCACCGACAATTCACAATAATTAGGCATATATGATGATATAATTCAACAATATAAATCAATCTAGGCATAAATCCATCAACATTCATTCATATTCAACAAATCCACTTCAGAAGGCACAATTTAGGAATTGAGAGAAATCATGGATTCATAGAGTAATTTCATCATAAATCATCAATTAAACATCAATACAATCAATATATGCCATTATAAAGCATTTGAAATCAGTTGGACAAAGAACCCATGAGATTGAGTAAAACCCTAGGTTTTTCATCAACATTAAAAACTTTGAAACTTCTTTGAAATTGACTCTAGGCTGAAAGATAACCCTAGATAAAGGATGACCATACGTTTTTTAATATCCCCCAATAAATTTAATGAAGAAAATGCCTTGAATCCAAACGCTAGCTCCCACTTCTTCTTCTTCTTTGGGAACTTCTAAAGTGAGATTTTTTGGAAGGTAGAACTCTTGTTTTGATTTGGTGAAATAATGAGTAAATGACTTGTTAAAAGACTTAAAACTATATATACTAATGATATAAACCATTTAAAATCAACCCCACTCAATAATTAATAAAAGGGAAATTACTTAAAACCCCTAAATTTGGGCAGCCCCATCAGGGACCACGCCTAACTTCACGGCTCGTGAAGGAAGACCACGGCCTGTGGTGGCGCCCGTGGTCCCTAGGCAGTGACTCCCTTTTTTCTTGCCAAGCACCAAGATTTGAAGGTATCTTCATGGACCACTTCACGGTCCGTGGTCAAGACCACTGGCCTTGAAGTGGTCGCGGACTTGGGGCAGTATCTTGGCCTCAAGGCATTGCCTCCCATTTTCCCAAGTCATCTTCACGGACAACTTCACGGTCCATGGTCAAGGCCACTAGCCTTGAATGTGGCCGTGGTCACGAGGTAGAGCTAGGCCAAGGTTAGGCAGCCTTGGCTTTTGGCTTAGGCCTTGCCCCCTTGGCTTGGCACATGCCCTTGTAACCCTTAACCAACTGCAAAAGGTCCTTCAACTATGGAGTCTAACACATATCATGACGTTGACCCTCACGATTAGGATCTAGTTCACCCTATCATTTTCTGAGTCTTTACATTATCCCCCACTTAGGAACATTTGTCCTCGAATGACACTTTAAACACATTTAGGGGTAACGACTCAATAAAAGCAGCCCACAATCATGCATGCAATATCATAATCAAATGCACACAACTAGAAGGAAACATCAAGTCCACATCAACTTACTTCATGCACACAAGAGGGTAGGAACTACATCTACAATCTCATTATGCATCAAAACTTCACATTTCTCATTTCATTGGAGGAACTTCCTTCTCCAAATCACATCATGCTCATTATAACTTAATTAAGCACATTTGACAATTTTATCACAAAAGCACATTATGCATCTTTTCAATAAAGCATATTTAGGCATGTTCAACATTTAACCTCATGAATCATATAGACAACTCACACTAAATGCATATCAACATGAGGAACAATAAATCATGAAAACACATTTTCTCAACTAAACAAGAATTCAACTATAACATGCATAAAGTAGAACGGTAACAATAGCTCAGATGAATCTTCAACTTGGATGAAATCCACCGGCTAATATCCTCTGTGGACACATAGTTATAGGATAGCAATATGTTCCTTGGAACTCTAACCTAACATTGGGAGAGTTTCTATCTAAACATATTCACTCGGTGCTCAGCCTACATTCCCATAGATTAATTCAGTCACATTAAATTAGTGTATAAGGGAGGAATGACATAGGCCTATCGACCCATGATACATCATTACCAAGGAAGGAATACTATAAGCCTATCTATCCATGGTACATTCAAGGATAGCTATAGGGTCCTCATGAAAAGAATGCCACTAGTCTATCGATTCATGGCCCCTCATTTCATTCTTATACTCATGAAAGGAATGCCACTAGCCTATCAATTCATGGTATATTAACTCATTAAGAAAGAAGTGCTACTAGCCTATGGATTCTAGAGTCTTCATTACATTAGATCATTTATGAAAAGAATGCCTAAAGCCTATCAATTCATAGCCATCAGGTTAAGACACATTCATCCCTCATATATGTAAGAACTGCCATACCATATCGATTCATATTGATTCAATCCAACATACATTCATTACACAAGAGAGGCTGCCTACGCCTACCATCTCAAGGTTCAACAATTAACTATACTTTTCATTCATTTAAGAAGATGATACATAAAGCCTACTAATTCAAGACATACATCAATCACCTTACCTCCATTTATACAAGAAAATGATGCTTAAAGCATACCAATTCAACATATACATCATATAGAAGAAAGCCCTACACATTCTATAACCAACATATATGAGTGTCAAATTGAGGAATATCCCACAATAACAACACAAATAGCATCAAGACACGACCACCTTAACTTCATTGAATTTACATGCATATACTTCACGTCATATTCATATAGACAATATCATGATAATACTTCAATTCATCATACTATGCCTTCAAAACCATGACCACGATGCACATAGTAAGTAAACACCTCCACCTTTCAAGTGGATCAACAATTCACGCACAATTCTACTTTAACATGACATTAGCCATAACTTGTCCTCTCAAGGCCATGTTCACAGATTCTCACTTCACCAACAATTCACCATAATTAGGCATAGATGATGGTACAATTCAACAATCTAAATCAATCTAGGCAGAAATCTATCAACATTCATTCATAATCAACAAACCCACTTCATAAGGAACAATTTAGGAATTTAGAAATCATGAATTTATAGAGTATTTTCATCATAAATCATCAATCAAACATAAATACAATCAATAAATGCCAGTAGAAACCATTTGAAATAATTTGGAGAAAGAACCCATGAGATTGAGTAAAACCCTAGGTTTTTCATGAACATTGAAAACTTTGAAACTTCTTTGAAATTGACTCTAGTTTGAAAGCTAACCTTAGATGAAGGATCACAATACATTTTATAAGATTCCCCAAGAAATTTTATGAAGAAAACGCCTTAAATCCAAACCCTAGCTCCCACTTCTTCTTCTTCTTCTTCTATGGGAACTTCTAGAGAGAGAATTTTTTGAAGGAAGAACTCCTATTTATATTTGGGGAAATAATGAGTAAATGACTTATTAAAAAACTTTAAACTATATATACTAATGATATAAACGATTTCAAATCAACCCCACTAAATAATTAATAAAAGGGAAATTACTTAAAACCCCCTAAATTTGGGCAGCCCCGTCAGGGGCAATACTCAACTTCACGGCTCATGAAGGGGGACCACCCCCCGTGGTCCTTAGGCAGTGACTCCATTTTGCCTTGCCAAGCCCCAAGATGCTAAGGTATCTTCACGGACCACTTCACCGTCCGTGGTCAACACCACTATCCGTGAAAGTGGTCATGGACTTGGGGCAGTAGCTTGGCCTCAAAGACTTGCCTCCCATGTGCCCAAGTCATCTTCACTGATCAATTCAAAGTCCGTGGTAAAGGCCACTGGCCGTGAAAGTGGCCGTGGTCAAGAGGCAGTGCTTGGCTAAGGTTGTGCAGCCTTGGCCTTTGGCTTAGGCCTTACCCCCTTGGATTGGCACATGCCCTTGCAACCCTCAACCAACTTCAAAAGGTCCTTCAACTGTGGAGTCCAGCACGTATCTTGACGTTAACCTTCACGATTAAGCTCAAGTTCACCCTATCATTTTCCGAGTCGTTACATTATCCCCCACTTCGGAACATTCGTTCTCGAATGACACTTTAAACACATGAAGGGTTAACGACTATTGATAAGCAGCCCACAATCATGCATGCAACATCATAATCAAATGCACACAACAAGGAGGTAACATCAAGTCCACATCAACCTACTTCATGCACACAAGTAGGTAGTAACTACATCTACAATCTCATTATGCATCAAAACTTCACATTTCTCATTTCATTGGAGGAACTTCCTTCTCCAAATCACATCATGCTCATTACAACATTATTAAGCACATTTGAGCAATTTTCTCATAAAAGCACATTATGCATCTTTTCAATAAAGCACATTTAGGCATGTTCAACATTTCACCTCATGAAGCATGTAGACAACTAAAACTAAATGCCCATCAACATGAGGAACAATACATCATGAAAACTCATTTTCTCAAGTAAACAAGAATTCAACTAGAACATGCATAACATAAGGAGACCGTGGAAACTCATAATCACACATGACTCCAAAACATGAAACAAGCCAAAAAGGAACCCTTTGTTTTAGGCTTGAATAGGCATAAAAATATATGGATAAGGATATCGAAACTCTCAACAACCATACCACAACCCTCAAGCTCTCATATGAGACAACCACACCGGGTCTAAATTCCTCAACTCACTACACCTCTTAAGGTGAAAACATCAATCAAGCCTAACTCATGAACATCAATTACACTCAACCACCTTACCATCTAAGCACATTATCCCCCACTTGGGAGAAAGCCTATACTAGCTCTTTCAAACTTCACTTCTTCCACTTCTAAGGTCGGAGCCAAACATCACTAAACCTCAATACTAATCCCACTTAGGCATTTCTAAAACACCACATTTCATCAACTCTTTCAATATACCTCAAAACTCCTCTTGACTAAGTCAGATTCTACCAATAACACACATAACCATAAAGCAATCCATTCCTACTCAACTCAACATCACAATCATTCATCTCACATCTATCAAGTCACATAGCCATAGTTGGAGTCACAACCACCCCTTCTAGCATATTCCTTTCAAGTGGTCACACACTAAAGACCATCGGATAAGGAACAAGAGAGAGACATTATAGAGTTAAACTCTATGGCATGACTTGAAGAATGAAGAAGTGAAACTTTCTTAACACCGAATAGCCTCATATTCATAATGTGGTGCACTTCACATTAGGAATAAGACTCTACTAGACGTGGTTTAAGACAACCTAAGACCATTCCAAAATCTTGTGCTCTGATACCATGTTTGTCACGACCAGAGGGCACCTCTAGTGGTAACATGTCGTACTCGACCCAGAAGGGGTCTTATACAAGCCTCATAGCTCTTTCATTGCATAAGATACTTGAAAATAGAGAAGAATTTAAAACTTTCATTTATAATCGAATCATTATCATTAAAAAGAAATCGGAAGACTTTCTACAACATGTCTCAAACCATCTAATACTTTGGGACTAAACCCATACAAAGACTCTAAACGTACAAAGAATGACATAAAGGAACCACCACGGGTTTTTTCCTCGCAACTATGAGGACTCACCAAGTGTTCATATTCAAGCACCTTAGAAACCTACTCCTCAAGCATAGAACACCAACATCTCCAAACCCAACACTTTACAAAGAAAAGGAGAAGAATGAGGTTAGCACAATTAAGTACTAAGTATTATGACCATGCAAAGACATGCTTTAAAATGGACATTTGGTTGGAAACCATGCATCATGCCACTTTTTAGAAATATCATGAACAATAGCTTAAGAGACATAAATTACAAGTATAATCATCATACAAGTCTTAACATCACATTTGAATAATACCAACATGTAAACCATTACCTTTTTCCTTAGACCTTCACTTCAAGTGACCCTCATGCTACTATACCTTGTGCAATGTATGGATAGCATCCCATACCACCACCCATACCAAGGCACCACATTACGGTCACCCAAAGTGAACTTACCATCCATTCCTTTTCATCTTTACACCATAAAGCATTTAAGACACATAAACATTACATGAATCATATCATTACATTAGGACCAACAACAAATATAACTGTAACTCATACTTGTGCAATGTGCAAGTAACATCCCATACTACTACTCACACTAAGTACTCCTTTGAAGTCACCCTAGGCATGGCACATTCATAAACAATAAGTCATGACAAGGAAGTAACTCATAATACAATCCAAGCATAACATGCATATCACATTAAACAGTTAAGAGTAAACATTCTCCAATTACTTCATTTAGAGGACTTTTATACATTAGTCATTAAGACTTAGAGAACTCACTGAGATCCTATCAAAGCCTACTAGTGCATTGCATAGATGACATCCCATACTACCACTTACACGTCATAGAACCTTTCAAGATACTATAATGCACATCTAACATGATGGGAATAAGAGTTTAACCAACATAGACCATGCAAGATAGACATGGAATCCGATGGAATATAGCCCCACACCGTAAAGAGGCGTTCCACTTCCCTTAGGTAGAACGGTAACATTAGCTCGGATGAATCCTTAGCTTGGATGAAACCGCGGGCTAATATCCTATGTGGGCACATAGTTATGGGATAGGAAGATGTTCCTTGGAACTCTAACCTAACATTGGGAGAGTTTCCATCTAACCATATCCAGTATGTGCTTAGCCTACATTCCCATAGATTAATTCATTCACATTACAATAGTGTATAAGAGAGGAATGTCATAGGCCTATCGACCCATCATACATCACTACCAAGTAAGGAATGCTATAAGCCTATCGATCCATGGTACATTCAAGGATAGCTCTAAGGTCCTCATGAAAAGAATGCCACTAACCTATTGATTCATGGACCCTCATTTTATTCTTATACCCATGAAAGGAATGTTACTAGCCTATCGATCCATGGTACATTGACTCATTAAGAAAGGAATGCCACTAGCCTATCGATTCTAGAATCTTCATTACATTAGATCATTTATGAAAAGAATGCCTAAAACCTATTAATTCATAGCCATCAAGTCAAGACACATTCATCCTTCATATATGAAAGGAATGTCGTAGCCTGTCGATTCATATATTCATTCAAGCCAACATACATTCATTACGCAAGAGAGGGTGCCTAGGCCTACCAACTCAAGGTTCAACAATTAACTATATTTTTCATTCATTTAAGAAGAGGATGCATAAACCGTACCAATTCAAGAAATACATCAATCACCTTACCTTCATATATACAAGAAAATGATGCTTAAAGCCTACCAATTCAAGATATACATCATATAGAAGAAAGCCCTACGCATTCTATAACCAACATACATGAGTATCAAATTGAGGATTAGCCTTTCAATAACAACACAAATAGCTTCAAGACACGACCACCTTAACTTCATTAAATTCACAAGCATATACTTCACATCAAATTCATATACACAATATCATGATAATACTTCAATTCCCTGTACTATGCCTTCAAGACCATCCCCACAATGTACATAGTAAGTAAACACCTCAACCTTTCAAGTGGATGAACAATTCCCACACAATTCTACTTTAACATGAAATTAGCCATAACTTGCCCCCTCAAAGCCATGTTCACAAATCCTCACTTCACCAATAATTCAACATAATTAGGCATAGATGATGATGCAATTCAACAATCTAAATCAATCTATGCATAAATCCATCAACATTCATTCATATTCAACAAACCCACTTAATAAGGCACAATTTATGATTTGACAAAAGTCATGGGTTCATTGAGTATTTTCATCATAAATCATCAATTAAACATCAATACAATAAATATATGCCATTAGAAACTATTTGAAATCATTTGGAGAGAAACCCATGAGACTGAGTAAAACCCTAGGTTTTTCATGAACATTGAAAACTTTGAAACTTCTTTGAAATTGATTCTAGGGTGAAATATAACCCTAGATGAAGGATTACCATACCTTTTCTAAGATTCCCCAAGAAATTTTATGAAGAAACCGCCTTGAATCCAAACACTAGCTCCCACTTTTTCTTCTTCTTCTTTGGGAATTTCTAGAGAGAATTTTCGGAAGGAAGAACTCGTGTTTTGATTTGGGAAAATAATGAGTAGATGACTTGTTAAACGACTTAAAACTATATATACTAATGATATAAACCAGTTAAATACAACTCCACTTAATAATTAATAAAAGGGAAATTACTTAAAACCCCTAAATTTGGGCGGCCATGTCAGGGACCACACACATAGGAATACAAAGTTAGGGTCTTAGCCCCTTTTCATGAATAAAGTCTTCAAATATAGGACATACAACATAGTTTAGAATATAGAAGGAAACTAGAAACTCGAATCAATAGCAACTTGTCCTCAAATCTTGAGGACTCACCAATCTTAGGGAATAGTCTAACCAAGCTTCACCTTGAAGAACTTAGCAAGTATCAACATCCGGAACCTACACTCATAGAGGGTAGAAATATGGGTTAGCACAATTAATTGTACTAAGTATGGAGACCATGCACAAAAATCCTTAAACATGCATAAAAGGGGCATTTAGTTGGAATCGTGCCTTTATCAAGTTTAAAAACCGTTTTGAACATTTAGAGTAATCACCAAGTCAAACCACAGTATAAACCACCTTGGGGTACCATAGCCATGCATAAATTACCGTAACAACATCCAAGCCAACACTCATAGACAAGGAAAGATATCATGTTTATAGTTCATAATAAGAAATTCATTCTTAACATCAAGTAATCATAGAAAATGTCTCATGTTTGGGTTCTTAGTTCATGTCCTTGTTCATGTCATGTCATGGATTTTGTTATTATCATGTAGGGAAGTTTAGCTTTAACCGACATAAACCATGTGAGCTACATGGATTTCGGTGTCATGAACCCACACCGAAAAGAGGTGTTCTACTGGCCTAAGGTAAAACTAATATGTTTATCTTATAGGTGGATCCACTAGCTAAGAGACCTATGTTGGCACATAGTTATGGGATAGGGAGATTGCTACTAGTAACCCGCAAAAACTGAGGTAAAAGGTCTCCATCTCTTGTTCCTATCCACTTGTGCTAAGGCTAATTCGCTTTTTATAATCATGTTGAGTATTTACTTTATAATCATGTTTGTGGAGGAATGTCTAACACTCAACCATCATGGTATCATAGTAGCTCATGGATTCCTTAGGTGAGCATAGCCTTTCACCGTTAGAATCCTTGGTATGTGAGTAAGTCTCACATCATGTTCATGAAAGTGTCCTTCTCAATCAACCCAACATTAATATCATAGTCATAGTCCTTTTATAAATAGATAAGTGTAATGGTGTAGGGGAAGAAGGATCTTGCATCAATACTCAAATTACACATTTAGATGTAGGATCATTACTGAAGTAAATCACATACTCATATACAATCAACATCAACTTATACAAGCCCTAGCCAATCACCCTTCAAGCCATGAATCAACATCAACCCTAATATTATAGAACAATAGATAGAGAGATTTCATGATTCAATCATTAATTAAATATAAACATAATCAATTACAAACTTCCATGGTCAATGAAGTCACATTTTAGTTCACAATTTAGGAAGAAAGTGAAGCCATGGGTCCAAGAGAGATTTTCATCAAAAACTATCAACAATACAATAACCTCACCACAAACCATCATAAATAACCATAATAGATCATAATTGAACAACATAACTTGTTTTGGAAGAAGACCCATTTTTAGAGTTAAACCCTAGATTTTGGAGTGAATTTTGAGAGAGATGAGTTGGTTTCTTATTTTGGTTTCGTGAGTTGTGAGGAGTTAACTTGAGTTTAATGACTTAAACCTATTTATATAAGTCTAAAATAACTAAATATAACCACCCCCACTCTTACTTAATTAATTAGGAATTAGTTAATATGATTGATCCTTGGCCGATTTAAGACAGCTTCCTCAGACCCTCATCCACGAGACCCCGACCATGGGTTGTGGTCTGAACCATGGACCGTATTGGTTACTCGTGGTTTGGGTCTGAGACTGGTCTTTTAGCCTTGGTCCAGGACCCATCCACGAGCCCCCATTTATAGGCATGGTATGGTCCACGGACCGTGTGGTGCCCCTGGTGGTTTGGGTTAGAGACTAGGGGGGGACTCTTTGAGGGAAATAAGTCTTGACTCATGACTCCCATCTATGGGGCTTTATTTAGACCACGCCTCGTGGTCCCCTAGTTCGGGGGGCCATGCCTTGACGTTTAGGGGCTAGCAACTTTAGTACTAACTGAGGGAGGTCATTTTATGAATGTTATCTTGGCGTTAACCCTTGTTAGGACTCCAGACCATGTTAGGCTCCAGATTAGGTCATTAGGTTTCCGGGGTGTTACATTATCTCCCCTTGGGAACATTCGTCCCCTAATGATGCTCTAGAAACCAACTACTTTAGAAACTCTATACTAGAAGCCCATAAAGCATGAAACATCAAATTATGCAAAATCTGAAAATGCACTAATCACATCATACACAAGTTCAAAGGAGGAAACTTCAACTCCCTTTCACACCATGGTCAATGCAATATAATAAAATAGTAATTACACATACTAATCCAATATGCATGAAACTCATCAATTAGAATCAATACGAGAGGAACTACATTCTTTTATTCATACCAGCGCAACACAACAATATAGAGCCACATGTATTCTCATCAACTAATCATTAAGCATGTTCATCATTTCATCTAATGGAGTTAAAAATGCAAATGAACATGAGGAATATATATATAAATCATGAAAACTCAATATATACTAAATATGAATTCTCACAAGAACATGCACAATCATACGGAAATCATGGAAAAATCACACAACACACATGACTCCCAAAATACTAAACTTAAGAGGAACTATATACCTCATGCTTGAATAAGAGTAGAAAGAAAGAGATGAGGATAAAAGGACATCATATTGGCCTCGGCCTCCCACGTAGCACCCTCAACTAGGTAATTCCTCCAAAAAAACCTTAATAGAGGATATTTCCTTGTTTCTCAACCTCTTCACTTGCTGGTCTAGAATCTCAATCGGGACCTCTTCATATGAAATATTTTCATCCAATCCTAAACCTTCTAAAGGAATAATGGACACAAGGTCACCAATGCACTTCTTGAGCATTGAGACATGAAACACCGGATGAACTGGAGCCAATCATTCGTTAAATCTAGCTCATAGGACATTTTCCCGACACATTTGAAGACTTTGTATGGGCCCTCATACCGGGGACTAAGTTTCCCCTTCTTGCTAAACCTCATCACACCTTTCATAGGTGAGATTTTCAAGTAGACGCAATCACCAACCACAAATTCAAGATCCCTTCTTCTATTGTCGGCATACGACTTTTGCCAACTTTGGACCGTTTTCAACCTCTCTAATGAATCAACCTTTTTTAATGGCATCATAAACTAGTTCTGGACCAATTAGAGCAAATTCACCTACCTCAAACCAACCAATCAGAGATCTACACCTTCTCCCATAAAGTGTTTCAAATGGAGCCATGTCAATGCTAGAGTGGTAACTATTGTTGTAAGCAAATTCTATCAAAGGAAGATGATCGTCCTAATTTACCTTGAAATTAATCACACACAACCTCAACGTGTCCTCTAAGGTTTGAATGGTGCGTTCGGCTTGACCATCCATTTGAGGGTGGAAAGCGGTACTAAGTTTAACATTGGTACCAAGCCCTTGTTGGAGAGCATTTAGTACATTGATTCGATATGATGGACAAAGAAACCCCATGCAACTTCACTACCTCCTTGATATACAACTTGGCATAGTCTTCAACCGAATACGAAACCTTGATGGGAATAAAGTGGGCTGATTTAGTCATCTTGTCAACAATGACCCAAACATAATCATATTTCCTCGAGTACGAGGCAAACCCACAACAAAATCCATATTCAGTTCCTCCCACTTCCTAGTGGGACTATTTAATTCTTGGAAAAAACCTCCCATTTTTAGGTGTTTGGCCTTGACTTGTTGGCAATTCGGACATTTGGCCACAAAACCCGCTATATCCTTTTTCAAGCCATTCCACCAACAAACTTCCTGTAGATCAGGGTACATCTTGGTGGCTCCCGGATGAATAGAATATCGCGAACTATTAGTCTCTTGCAAAATTTGCTCCCTTAAGCCATCAACATCCGGAACAGATAATCTACCTTGGTACCTAAGCACCCCATCTCCCCGTTGGGAGAAAACCTCAACGGATTAATTGAGAACCAATTCTTTCAATTCCATAAAATAGGATCAAGATGTTTCTTAGACTTCACATCAACTACAAAAGACCATTCGGAACTATGATGAACCATAAACCCACCCTTGGTGGAATCCACTAGTTGGACACCTAACCGGGCCAACCTATGTACATCATGAACCAATTCCTTCTTCTTATCTCCTACATGAGCCACACTACCCATGGACAACCTACTAAGAGCATCTGCTACTACATTAGCTTTGACGGGGTGGTAGAGGACGCTCATCATAATCTTTCAAGAGTTCCAACTATCTTATTTGTCGAAGATTTAAATCCTTTTTTCTAAACCCATATTGGAGACTTTTGTGGTCGGTAAACACATCTACGTGTACCCCATAGAGATAGTGTCTCCATATCTTCAAGGCAAAAACCACCGCCGCTAGTTCGAGGTCATGGGTTGGGTAATTTTTTTCATGAATCTTGAGTTGCCTTGAA
The DNA here is from genome assembly GCA_036250405.1 of Solanum raphanifolium. Lineage (NCBI taxonomy): Eukaryota > Viridiplantae > Streptophyta > Magnoliopsida > Solanales > Solanaceae > Solanum > Solanum raphanifolium. Next base: position 13,562 of record JAJOOE010004865.1, read on the forward strand.
GCATAGGCAATCACCTTACCATGTTGCATGAGAACACACCCTAACCCTACTCTAGAAGAATCACAATCAACTACGAATCCATTGGTACCCTTCGGTAAGTTCAATACTGAAACGGAGGTGAGTCTATCCTTCAATTCTTGGAAGCTCTTTTCACAAGCCTCCGACCACTCAAATTTGGACTTCTGTTGGGTCAAGTCGTGAATGGAGAGCCAATAGATGAGAAGCCCTCTACAAATCTTCTATAATACCCGACCACTCCCAAAAATATTAGAATATCAGTGGGACTTAGGGGTCTATGCCAACTTTTAACCGCATCCATTTTCTTTGGATCAACTTCTATACCCACACTCGACACAATCTGACCAGGGAAAGCAACTGACCTTAGCCAAAATTCACACTTGCTAAACTTAGCATACAATTGTTTGTCCTTAAGGACTTGCAATACCATTCTCAAATGTTTCATGTGATCACCCTCACTCTTAGATTAGATCAAAATATCATCTACAAAGACAATCACAAACAAATTAAGATATTGTCTAAACACCCTATTCATAAGGTACATGAAAGTCGTCGGGGAGTTTGTCAAACTAAAGGACATTACAAGGAATTTCTAGTGACCATATCTTGTTCGGAAGGCCGTCATAGGAATGTCAACCCCTCTTACCCTAAGTTGGTGATAGCTCGACCTTAGGTCAATCTTCGAAAAGTAGCTCGCCCCTTGGAGTTCGTCAAACAAATTGTCAATCCTAGACAGAGGGTATTTATACTTAATAGTGACCTTGTTCAATTTGTGGTAGTCTATGCACATCCTAAAGGACCCATCATTATTTTTTACAAACAATATCGGTGCACCCCATAGAGATATGCTTGGTTGAATAAAACCCTTGTCTAGCTAATCTTTAAATTGAGCCTTTAATTCCTTCAATTCGGGCAGAGCCATCCGGTAAGGGGGAATTGATGTAGGTTGTGTATCTAGAAATAGATCAATGCGGTCCAGGACCCATCCACGAGCCCCCATCTATAGGGCATGGTATGGTCCAAGGATCGTGCGGTGCTCCTGGTGGTTTGGGTTAGAGAGTAAGGGGGGACTCTTTGAGGGAACTAAGTCTTGACTCACGACTCCTATCTACGGGGCGTGAGTCAGACCACACCTCGTGGTCCCCTAGTTTGCGGCTCAAGATGGTTTGAGACAGCTTTTGAGCAGCACCTTGGCCCTCATCAAGGACCCTTGGAGGGTCCTTGAGGGTCCATGCCTTGATATTTAGGGGCTAGCCACTTTTGTAATAACTTAGGGATGTCATTTTATGATAGTTATCTTGACGTTAACCCTTTTTAGGACTCTAGACCACATATTAGGCTCTAGCTTAGGTCATTAGGTTTCAGGGGTGTTAACACTTATTTCATGTTTTGGAGTCAAGTATGATTATGAGTTTCCAAGGTCTTCTTATGTCATGCATGTTCTTGATGAATTTATGTTTATATGAGAAAATGAGATTTCATGATTTATGTTCCTCATGTTGATTTGCATTTAGTTTGAGTTATCTATATTGTTCATGAGGTGAAATGTTGAACATGCCTAATTGTGGTTTTGAGTGTAACTGCATATTGTTCTTAATGAGGTTGTGATGAGCATGATTCTAGTTGGAGAAGGTAGTTCCTCCAATGAAATGAGAAATGCTGAAGTTTTGGTGCATAACGAGTTTGTAGATGTAGTTCCTACTTTCTTGTGTGCTTGGAGTATGTTTGAGATGGAGTTGATATTTCCTCCTATGTTTTGTGCATTGTTTATGATGTTGCATGCATGATGGGCTGCTAATTTTGATTTATTTACCCCTTAATGTGTTTAAAGTGTCATTCGAGGATGAATATTTCTAAGTGGGGGATAATGTAACGACCCATAAAACAAATAAGTCAAACTAGAGCCTAACTAGTGAGTGTATGGATTTATCATGAGGTTTGAGTGGGTTTGATGTTGTCTCGAGCTATGGTTGAGGGGTTTAAGGGTTAAACCTCAAGGTACGACACCCCAAGGACCACCCTAGGGGTCCTTGAGGAGGAGCCTAAGCCTAACCCCCAAGGCCCCTCGAAACCAAAAAGTTGCTAAAATGACAGTGACCTACAGAAGTGGTCCATACCCCATGGATGGCCTCCGTAGGTGAAGACCCCTAAATGAGAGCCTCGAAACCAAACCACGGTTGGACAGTACGTCCCGTGGTCCTACCTACAGAGCGTAGGTGGGTGGTTCGTAGATGGCACCTGCAATCTACAGATTTGGATCACCCAAGTGAGAGGTTGTTTGGTAATTAGCTAATTAGTTTTGTTAAGTGTTTGGAAGGTTATTTTAGGTTAATTAAAGTATTTTAAGAGTATTAAAAGTATTAAACTCTATTTTTAGACTTCATTATTTCAAAACCCCAAATCAAAACCTCCCCTCGCCTCCGAAAGTCTCTCTCTCTAGAAACCTCCATTGGAGGTGAAGACTTCAAGCTGTCAAGGTCAAATCTTCAAGGTTTTCAAAGGATTTTCAAGGGAATTTCCTGGGGAATCTATATCAAGGTATGATAGTCTTGATCCTTGTCTAACCTTTTATTTAATGAGGCAATTCAAAAGTGATTTGAAGTTATGAAAAATCTAGGGTTTCACTCAATCTCATGGGTTCTTTCATCAAACCTTTTCAAATGGTTTCTAATGACAAATTATGATTGTATTGCTGTTTAATTGATGATTTATGATGAAAATACTCTATGAACCCATGGATTCTCTCAATTCCAAAATTGTGCCTTTATGAAGTGGGTTTGTTGAGCATGAATGAATGTTGATGGATTATGCCTAGATTGATTTAGATTGTTGAATTATTGATATTTATGTTGAATTAAGTGATTGAATAATGTCAATTTCATATTCTATTACAGTAGTTAGGATTTATGGGTTGATGTTGGTTCATAGCCTTGAAAGGGCAAGTTATGATCAGATTTCACGTTGAAATAGAATTGTTCTTGAACTATTGATCCACTTGAAAGGTGGAGGTGTTTAATTACTAT